>CM060100.1:15200657-15359508 GCA_030522485.1 Stenchaetothrips biformis
TAGCGCCACTGGCGGCTATACCGGAAACTACACCCTCGCTCCTCCAGGGCAGCCCGCTGGCTGACACTTGCAATCCGGACTCGGCTACGGCTACTTGTGTTTCCTTATCTTCCCGACTATTGAACCACATCCAGTAACATCATCAGGACATAACATTTGGCGACGAGGAGTTCGACGAGCGGTACCGGGCACTGTCAAGTAAGTCCCTAATGGAAATGAAGTGTTTCTGTACTGTGTGTTTGTGAACCGACTCTGCCGGCACGCCGACCGTCAAATGCGGGCCGGTGCAGCCAGCAGGCCGGCACCACGTGTGCGGACACTGCCCCAGTAAGCGGGGCTGGGCAAAGCCAAGCCGAACTCTTTTTTGGCTGGTGGCGTGTTTTTCCAGAGGACAATTGTTTGGAACTTTTGTTCAAAATGCCACCGAAGGAAGAAACGGGCCCTGCGAGGGCCGATCCCAAGGTGCTCCAGCACTTAAAATTTGCTGAGTATCCAACGGATGGTTCGGTGCACTGGGAAACGTATGAGCTCGCTTGGGACCTTGCCCTGCAAGCAGCGGCAGTGGAGCATCCAGACGACATGAAGGCTCTGTTGCTTGCCCGTATCGGGCTGGAAAATGTGCAACTGATCGCGTCCTTGGTAGTCCCTGACAAAATCAAAGACGTCGGTTATGATAAGTTGATATCCACGCTGCGGGCCCACCTTGGGGCAAAAGATTCAAAACACGTGTGTGTAGAGCGGTTCAGGAACAAAATGCAAGGGTCAAATCCTGTGAAAGTGTGGGTTGCTGAGTTGCGGCGTCTTGCTTCCTTTTGTGACTTTGGCACCGCTTTTGATAAAGAAATGGTGTCGCAGCTTGTCCGCGGCGTAAGCCGCAAGCAGGACAAGGTGCGCCTCATGGAAGAGGAAAAGTTGACATTGGACAAAGCATTGCAATTGCTGAACGCGTGGGAACTGGCGCGGGAGGAGAGCGGGCAGCTGGCCCATGAGCCCAGCGTGCACGCGGTCCGTGCCCGCGGCCAGCCCTCAAAGGGGCAAAGCGTAAACAATGATCAAATGACGCCACAAGCGACGCCGCCCGGCGCGGCACCGCAGCAGCCTCAAGCAGGCGGCGGCAAGCCGGCCGGTAAGAAAGGGCCCTGCCCGACATGCGGCCACAGCCCGGCGCGTCAACACCAACAGCAACAGCAAGCGCCAGCACAGCAGAATCCGGCGGCGCGGTCCCGCAAGCCCTGTCATAGGTGCGATGGAGATCACAGCCCGCACACGTGCGTGTTTATAACCGCTACTTGCGACTATTGTAAGGAGGTAGGGCATATCTTGTCAGCTTGCATCACACGGAAGCGTGACGAAAAAAGCAAAGCCCAGCAGTGGGCACAACAACAACAACATCAGGGGCAAAGCCGCCCCACCCCACCCGCAGCCGCGCCGAGCTCGAGCGTGCCGCCCGGACAAGCCGGGGCAAGCGTAAACATGCTCGGCGCCGCTCCGGACGCGGCGGGGAGTGGAGATGAGTGGGAGGCTGGCTACGCTCTGTACCAAATGACAGGTCCTACGGAGCTGCCCATTTCCCATATAAAAACGAATTGTTCCGAAATGCTGCCGAAAGCTGTCCGAAGCAGTCCGAACACCCCCGGACTGCTCCTCAGAGCGCCCGGTACTAGACCGGATTGTCCGCCACGAGTCCGCGCCGGGCTTGGGACTACCCGATAACAGTCCGATCAGAAGATGCCTCCGTCGGACTGCCCCTTGCGAAGCCCGTCGACTTGCTTCAGTCTCGAAAGCGATGTAGTTGGTCTCGGACTTGTCCGGCTGAGTCCGGTCTGCAGCGAGGCCAGAAGGGCGGACTGTCCCAGCCGGTGCATTCGCGGAAAGGCCCGCCGGCCAGGCTGGCAAGCCTGGCAAGAGGTTCGTCGAGGAGGGGAGCGTTAATCCGCCGGCAACTCGGAAAGTTTTGGCCGCCTCGGCAGCAGTGTGGCCAGACTTGGCGATTTGTCGCCAAGTTGGCGATTTTTGGTTCGGTTTGGCGACAATTTGGCGACTGGCGATATTTTTGGCGACACGAAAAAAATTTGGCGATATTTTTGGCGATTTCGAAATAAATTGGCGATTTTGGCGACTTTTTACAGAAAATGGCGAAAATCCGACGTAGTCTTCCGACCATGGTTGCCGAGTCGGCCGGCGGCTGGCGCGGCGCGCGCGTTTGGGTTCACCTCCACCGTGGGTTCACCCCAGGCGAATCCCACTCCTGGTTCCGTGAACCGCCCGGGACTCCCGCGCCCCGGCCCCCCGGCGGCAACTTTTGGCGATTTCGGCCCAGAACCGAAATTGGAAAGCGACTGGCGATATTTCTGGCGACACGATAAACATTTGGCGATTTTTTTGGCGATTTGATCGCTTTTGTGGCGACTTTTGGCGATTCGGGCCCGTGGCGACTTTTGGCGACACGAGCGCCGCCTGGTGGCGACACGGCGCGCTCGGCATCTGGCCACACTGCTCGGCAGGCAAAACGTCAGTTTGCAGCTGTCCTCCGAGGTGCACGCATCGCGAGTTGCCTGCGTCAGTGTTCACTCTCTCGGCGCGCTGAAGTCATATCGTCTCCACGCGCTGCAGCTTGGTGCTGGGAACGAGGAAGTTGGACGGAAAGAAGTGTGGTCTAGATTCAACTGTTTCTGCTGATGACCGTTCAGGACGCTTCTGACTCCCCGCTTGCTGTGTGCATCTCCCAAAACTAAAGGGACGGGCGGTGAGAGGGCGGGAGGTGTATTAATTTATTCGCCTCTCTCCGTTCACACTCGTCCCCAAAGTGCTTTCACCGGATATTATTTTACACTTCTGGTTTCACGAATCTGAATTTTGTACTTGCTTTTTCCGTGACGAACGACGCCTTGCCACCTTCCTTTACAAGTACAACCTACCCGGCGCTTGTACACAAGTGTGCACGCTGAAAAAAGTTAGTTGTCACAACCAAGGTTTCGGTTAATTTTGAGATGATAAGCTTAGTTGAACTTTTTTTTTTTTTTGAACTTTACTAGCAACGGGAACTTTTATCCTACATAAAGCATCGTCGTTCGATCAACCTAGCCTGCAAGGAGGGATGAGGATGCAGGAAGGGGGGTTGGGGTAGGGTGCTTTCGGGAGGGAGGGGAGGGGAAGGGGTGCATTTGGGAGGGAGGGGAGGGGTGGGGATTTTGGAGCTGCTGCGGGTTAGTCCGGAAAGAGTCCGTGTCGAGGCGTCGGACACGTCCTTAACTTGGCCGGATTTCTAACATTCTGGATGTCCGCCGGACCCGCCCGACGGAACCCATTTCGGACAGAGCCCCCGCTCGGACTGGTTTTGGGCCTTTTCATTTTCACATGGGTTCTAGGGAAGCAATGCGTTTGGACTTGTACATAGACGGACAGTGGGTACCGGCAGGGCCCGACACGGGGGCAGGCGCTACCCTCATGTCAGAAAAAGATTTTGAGGAGATTTGGCCGGGCCGGAAATACACCCCGTACAGTATGACGCTCCGTCAATACGACGGCAGAGGCGTGAACATTGTGGGGAAATGCCACGTGCGGGTGCAGAGCGGTCAACACACACTATGCTATGGTGATGCTGCTAATCGCAGCAGGGGACGGGCCCTTCTTGGTAGGCCGCGATTGGTTGCGGTCCCTAGGGTACATCCTAGCCCAGCAGCGAGTGGCGTTAGTCAATCACTTGGCGCCGCCAGCTCAGCCCGAGTCCGGGGCAGCCCCGGAAGAATTTCGTCGCATGGATTGTTTCCAGCCGGGGCTGGGAGAGTATAATGGGCCGCCAGCGTCGCTGTCGGTACGCCCTGGCTCTGCACCGGTCTTCCTAAGGGCAAGGCCGTTGCCTTTTGCGAAAAAGGCACTTGTAGGGCTGGAAATAGATTCCATGGTGGCCAGGGGAATTCTGTCCCCCGTGGACGAGGCGGACTGGGCCACTCCCATCGTATGCATTGAGAAAAGCGATGGCTCGATCAGGATTTGCGGGGACTATAAGTCGACCGTCAACAAGTATCTGAGGGCGGACAGCTACCCGCTGCCCACGCTCCAGGAGGCGTTCGCAAGCCTGGCGGGGGGGAAAGTCTTCACGAAGTTGGACTTCAAGATGGCCTATAACCAAGTGAAGTGTGACGAGGCCACTGTTTTGCTGGTGGCTTCTTGGAGAAGAAGGGGAAACTACGTGGGTATTGCGGTTCAGTGGGTTTAATAGTTAACCAAGGTGGTGTGTCAGACCAAGTACTCTTACAGAATCGTGGTAATGCCTACATGACTGCTTACTGACCTGAACGTGGCTGTCGCTGGACCCGGACTGACGAGAGCATACCGGGACAAGCCGGGCGAGCTGGCGCTCGCGGGGTCTGCCAAGGGATTTCCGGTCAATCTCGCGGTCAGTCGACGCTAGCGCTACGAATAATAACGAACAACGTTTCAAATCAGGGGCGCGAATACTTCAAACTTCACTAGTGCCAGTTGCACACGACAACGGCGGCCTCCGAAAAATTTTCGTCCCCGAAAATTACAAAAATTGTAGAAATTTAACTTTAGAGAGAAAAAACAACGAATAGAAATCTAAGGAATTGACTTGACTAAAAATATGAGTACTTGGTCCGAAATACAAAAACAACAATAACAAAAGAAAATTCTGACGTACAAGTTAAATACGAAATTTGAAGATACCTGTAATAGAATACAATTTAGATCACATCTTTATTTATTTAACAAAAACCGTTTAAAAATAACGAAGATTGGGTAAATCTCCGGAGCCAAGGTCACCGACAACCCACAGGTTTACACTGTAAACAATCACATAGTCACCACACACGAGTAAAGGTCTGACACTAAAACTACGCAGTAAAATAAAATGTGAGAGGGGGGGGGGGTAGGGGTGGTGTAAGCAAAGACACTGTACTAAAAACTGCTATCACGCGACACACAACAACTACAACTGCAAAATATTAATAAGAATACCAAAGCTTGCATAATGCTTACTACACTGCACAAAATCAATCGAGAACCTCTCTTTGTACTAGACGAAGAAAAACAAAACACGTAAGAAACTTGACGAAAAATAACGACAATCGAGAAAACTAGCAGCACAAAAAATAAATTATGAGTCTTTGCATATGGTTTAACATAACAACTTTGTAAGCCAAAAACGAAATTGACACGGACAAAATTTTAACTTAGCATCATTTTCAAAATAGTGAAAAGCACTCAAAAACCAGTGAAATAGAATAGAAAAACTTACTCGACCACTCAGAACGTATCTTAACCTAATAGATTCTCGCACTTTCGCTGCACTACACTCACACACACATTTGCTAACCACATTCACACAACGCACTAAATAATCTTCACAAGGATAAAAGAAAGAAATAACGGATTTCAAATGGAAAAACAATAAGTTTAGCGCACCAAGACGAGAACCACTTTGCCATCGTGGTAAAGGCAATTAGAAGCTCGACAAATTCTCAAAATTACTTCGACTTCGCGACTGCAGCCAACAGTCCGTACTTAACGACAAAAAACACTTCACTTCACGTCTGGATCGCGTTTTTAAGGATAGGGTAGAAGCTAATGCACCGACAGAAAGGACAGAAGATGCGCCAATGCACTAACGGGAAAAACAATATGAAGTCTAGATAAATTCTCAAACAGTAAGCGACTTTCTTGCACAACACGTTAAGGGACGCAGAAGAAAAATAACGGAGGTTTAGTTCACTTTTCACTTATTAAAAACTTTAGCGAGACTTCCTTTTTGAAATTACTTGTAGAGTCTCAAACACGTGTTTTTTTTTTGTTTTTTTCTTTTGGTTTTTTTTTTGTTTTTTGGAGACATTCTTTACAGAGTCGGCGGAAAGCGCAGCGCGACGGCTGGCGACGGCCGGGGTTTTCCTCGCCGGCCAGGCCAGGGGCCAGGACGGGAAAAACCAAATGTGCCAAAACAACGTGCAGGCAGGGCACGGAGCGAGAGCCAAAAATGTGAGGCACGCATTTTAAAGTAATATAATACAAATAATGAATTTTTGACAATTTGGCAGAGCGTTGCAATCTTACAGTACAGTGACGTTAAACGAACACGTGGTTACTGGCGAAAATACGGTTCGAAACATGATACACTTTGTTACGAAGATGCACACAAGTACACGCAACAAGAGACTTTCACACTGATTTTAAAAACAACTAAAACTTCTAGCGGGGCACGTTGCAAATAAACTACCGTAAAGATAAGGAACCGAAAAAAAATAACAAAAACTAGAACATAAGTTCAGTGGCAAATGACTACCCGAGAATCCGAGCCGATGCACCATAAGATGTTTTGCTGGTGGCTTCTTGGAGAGGCTGCCATACGGCGTATCTCGGGCACCGCCATTATTTCAAAAGATTATTGATGGACTGCTGAAAGGACTGGAGGGGGTGGTAGTGTTGCTGGACGACATACTGATAAGTGGAGCGGACCTTGCCCAACTTCGGGCTCGAGAAAAGAGCGTCCTGGACAAGCTCAGCGCCGGGGGGCTCCGGTTGAAATTGTCGAAATGCCGATTTGGGGTGACCCAAGTCCAGTATTTAGGGCACGTCATTTCGGCGCAAGGCCTAGCACCTGTAAATGACAGGGTGGAGGCGCTCAAGGCAGCGCCCGCCCCAGAAAATTTGCACCAGCTGCAATCTTTTCTGGGAAAGCTAGCTTTTTATGAGCGATTTCTGCAGGGACGGGCCACGGTGGTGGCGCCGCTCTACAAGTTGCTTCGAAAGGAAACTCCTTGGGAGTGGGGGCCGGAGCAGCAAAAGGCTTTTGAAGCAGCAAAGCACTTGCTGTGCACATTTCCGGTGCTCTCTCACTTTGACATGACGCTGCCAATCATCATCAGTGTAGATGCCAGTGACGTGGGAATAGGCGCGGTGCTGGCCCACATCTACCCAGATGGCAGTGAGCGGCCCGTGGCCTACGCGTCGCGCGCGCTCACCTCCGCGGAAAAGAAGTATGCAGTGATTGACAAGGAGACCCTCGCAGGCGTGTGGGCGGTCAGCTCCAAATTTCATCAATACGTGGCGGGGCAAGAGTTCACGCTCTATACAGACCACCGCCCCGTAGTGGGGTTGCTCAGCAAGCCAATGTCACCAACGGCCAGTTCCCGAATGGTGCGGTGGCTTCTAACTCTCAGCAACTATACCATGAAGGTTGAGTACAGGCCAGGGCGGTGCAATGCCAATGCCGATGCGCTGTTTTGTACGTGGATTACTGGACAAATGAATACTCGGGTGGTTCAGAAGTTATGGTTGATTATTATTGGGACTATTGATGACTCTACTTTGAACTTACTCTAACATACCACAGTTCCGTCGTCTCCCTACATGTTTCTCTCGCACTCCTACCTGGACCTCAGCTCGACCGCGACTGCGGGCCGGGACCTCGCTGGACCCTAAGCCGCTCGGGACTTTCCGTCCGTCACATAGTAAAAGGCGGAGCACGCAGGCATACCAACTTCATACACTTACTGGCGGCAACGCAATATTATTCAAAATGTGTATTGCTACACAATAGCGCTAAGTCGCTTGCCGGGTGAGTCAGCGCCAAGGGATCCCCCCCCGCCTCCGGAAGTGTACTTGCTTCGGCTGCCCGAACACCGAGCAGGCGCCCTGAATGCCCAAGACGTGGCCGAGGCCACGGGCCAGGATGCCCAGCTGTCCCAGGTCCTCAAATGGACACAGGAGGGCTGGCCGGACAAGGTCACAGAGGCCGGGTTCACCCCGTTCTTCACACGGCGAGACGAAATCTCAACCCTTAAGGGGTGCCTCCTGTGGGGAGACAGAGTGGTCATTCCCTCTGCATTGAGGCCTTATGCTTTGGAGAAACTCCATGAGCCTCACAGGGCGTGGTCAAAACCAAAGCGATGGCCCGCGCGCTAGTGTGGTGGCCGGGGCTGACCAAGGAAATTGAGCGCCTAGTAGCCAACTGCCCTAAGTGCGTCCAGAACAGGCCGTTAGGGCCACTGACGCCCTACCAGCCGTGGCCTCAAGCCGGGCCGTGGGAACGGATCCATGTAGACTTCCTGGGTCCTTTTGAGGGGAAGCACCACGTGTTTGTACTATACGACGCGGGGAGTAACTGGATCGACGCGTGGGCAGTGCCTGGCCCTTCCACGCAAGCTGCCCTAATGGGGCTGAAGCAAAGTTTCGCAGTCAGAGGACTACCAGACGTCGTCATTTCAGACAATGGCCGAGCGTTCACGTCCCGGGACTTTGCAGCCTGGCTGCAGGAACGGGGGGTGCGCCATGTGCGCCCCGCCCCATATTGTGCCTTTAGCAATGGACCCGCCGAAAGGGCAGTCCGGACCGTTAAGCAACTGCTGAAGCGGTTCAGCGAAGGGCAGATCCAGGAACGCCTCACGAAGGCGCTGGAATCGCACCGTCACACCCCTGGTGCAGACGGGCGTACACCGGCGCAGAAAGTCCAAGAAAAAGTGCCCCAGACGGTGCTCGACAAACTGCGCCCCCGCCCTGACCGGCCGGCCCTGCCGCCGGGCTGGGGCACGGCATCAGGCGCCCCTGGCGCCGCGCCGCGCGCTGCCCCTGCTACCGGGGCCCCAAAGGGGCACGGCCGGCAGGGCAGCCAGGCTACAGAGCCGCCTTGCCAAGCGGGCGCGCCCCCAAGCGGGGCCCGCTCCAGGCAGATCAAAGACCTCTCGGTGGGCGACAAGGTCTGGGTTGCCAAATATGTGCTAGGCGAACATGCAGGTTGGGAGCCGGGTCATATAGTTGCTTGCGAGGGACTCATCTTTGTGGTCATGCTGCAGGACAACCGTTTGGAACGCCGCCGTCGCAACCAGCTGTGGGCGATGCAGACCCCAGGCTCGGACGAGGAGGCTCGCGCAGAGACGGAGCTCCTGTCCTCACCAGGCCAACGGCAGTCCCGGGCAGCCGACACCAGCCCAGCGGGGTCCTCATCAGCTTCGACGGCGTCGTCCTTGCCTCCACCCACTGGAAGCCAGCCAACGACGCCGCAACCGCTGCCCAGGGCCACGGACGGAGGTAGCAGCCCCGTGGTTTCCAGCTCTAGGCCAGCCTCCCAGCAGGGGCCGGCCGTGCAGCCCAGCGAGGAACCACGGGCGCAGCTGGAGTTGCTCCGTCAGCTCTACTTCGAGGCCAAGGCGCAGTTGGAGGCAACGCGCGCGTGGCTGCCCCCAAGCCCCGGCCCAGAGCCTCCACGCGCGCTAGTCGACCGGGCCACGTCGCCCCTACCGGGGCCCCAGGTGGTACACCAGGCTACTTCACCCGTGCGGGAGGTCACGCCCAGGGTGACTACTGGTCCTGCCAGGCCCCAGCCATGGTCGGCTCCCCCGCAAGCTCAAGCAGCAGGGACGGCCACATGCCCTCAAAGGGCCCAAGTGCACTCAGCCCCCCCGAGGGCGCAAGACTTTGAAGAGCAGCACGAGGACAGTTGGTGGGGCAACCCTAGCGGCACTAGGCGCCCCAGAGCTACCAACTGGCCAGCCACGCCCCTAGCCACGCCCAGCACGTCGGGCCTGGCGCCCCCAGTGTGCGACCTCCGGGAGAAGTTGAGGAGGGGCTCGGCGGAGTCCTCGCCGGACGAAAACCAGCACCAGGGGCCGGTCAAGAAGTCCAGGCAGGAAATGACAGAGCGGGAAAAGAAAACCGACAACTGGGAGCGGAAGATGCGCCGGGAGGCCAAGGCGTGGGCTAACTCCGCGCCGCTCGACCAACAGCCACAGGCAGCTGCCAGTGCGGCCCCGAAGCCGCCGCAGGCAGCGCCCAGCCAGGCTACAGGAGTGCCAGCCCGGCAGCCGCCGGCGCAGCCACCGAGGCGGCACTCGCTGCCACCCCAAACTAGCGCAAGTGCACCGGGTGGGAGACCCCCCCCTGCTGCCGTCGCTGGCTCGCGGCGCGATCCGCGGGGGCCGCGGCCAAGCTAGGGGACAGAGCCGTGGACCAGGGCGCGGCCGAGGACGCGGCCGTGGTGGTGCACGGTCGTCAGCCATGCAGCCCGCCGCCACGGCGCACTTCGTGCCAGCCGGGGCAGAGACCCACAGGCCACCGCAGCGACAGCCGGCGAGGCCTGCGCGCCCTCAAGGGGCAGTAAATGAGGGAGCAGCGCCAAGCGCAGCCCCACAAGAGGGGCGGCCGGTCCGAAAGAAAATGCCGAACCCTAAATATGTGCAATACATGCAATCGCTGGAAGAAGCTCAGGCCGACTTTAATGCCTGGCTGCAGCAGCAGCGGCAGAATGGCAGAGCCATCCCGCAGCATGTATATTCAGGCAATCAGTCCCAAAATGCCCCGCAGCAGGGCTGGGAGCAGCCCAGGAGAGAAGAAAATCCTGCCCTGCAGCCGGGCACGTCCTCCTCGCAGGGGGGGGGGGGGGGAAGGCGCCAGCCGCCAGCAGTACTGGGAAGAGCTCCAAGGCTACTATTTGGATTATCACATGGACGAGACCGGAGAATATGACCGGGATTCGGACTTAGGCTGCTAGGAGGGTGGATTTAGCATTTGAACGGTATACCAAATGTCAATTGTAGTACCGCTCTTGTTAATTTTTGACAATCTTTTCACCTCTCTAGCCAGCAGAATTCTAAGCTGCCCCATAACGGGCCAAAATAATGACTCTTGCCCTTTAAGGGCCCAACTGGGAATTGTTGAACCCTCAACGGAAAGTTGTATGATTATTAAATGACCATTAAGCTACTTAGCTTATAAAATGTATCTTTTTTGTGATTCTACACGATGTAAAGTGTTATGTTTTTGTTATTCAATAAACCAGTCACCAGTGTGTTATCTTGGGGGGAGGAGTGTAGTGTCCGTCAAACTAGAATCGTTGTTGGCCCAAAGTTGGCACCATAATCTACTGTCAGAACCACTAGCGCCACTGGCGGCTATACCGGAAACTACACCCTCGCTCCTCCAGGGCAGCCCGCTGGCTGACACTTGCAATCCGGACTCGGCCACGGCTACTTGCGTTTCCTTATCTTCCCGACTATTGAACCACATCCAGTAACATCATCAGGACATAACAGTTTCATTCTAAGTGACTTTAGGAATTGAATTTTGTCCCATTTAGATACATCAAAACATGAACAAGGCCAGTCAGAGGACCTCTTCAATAGTCCAAATGACCCATCATGATAGCACTTAACCTCCCACATTAAAAAGGTCACTCCAACAAATCATTGTTGACATGAAACTACAATAAAATATTTTTCATTCAGCACTTTTTACACCTTTCATGATTCTACAAGATCTTTGAAACAACGTCATCACCGGTATCACTGACCCCAAATAGATATTTTTTATAATAAAGCTACAACCAAAAACAAAAGAAACATACGCTCAGCCACAGCCTGCTAAAACACCCGAAAACGTTCTCTCGCGAACTGAAATCCTATTGGCTGTCTGTTCCCCCCACCCCTTGACACGTCTTTCACCGGCATAACCGTTGTAAATTCAAACAGCAAACGTTCACAGTTGACGTTATTGGAATTGCAAGTTATAATATAACCGCTAAAGGTACGTTGTATGAATTGAAATGATGATTCTCATCACATCAACGATTATTTTTGGCAATATAAATGCATGTTGCCAACGGCAGAACTTCTAGTGCTTTCTAAAATACAGCGGCAGTGGGCGTTACTACAACATCAGTTGGGGAGTCCCTTCAAGGTGCGACATTTTCGACTGATTTACTTGCCACAGAGACTCTTGAAAACTACAAAGCATCTATTACATTGAAATCGTACTTTATCGGTAGACATGGTTCTCAAAAGTGGGTGATACATCACTTTAAGGGGCTAAATGCAGATCCGATTGACTCAATGACAGACATACCTAACCTGCAACACAACTTATTTAACGAAAAGTGGGTGATACATAACTTTAAGGGGCTAAAATGCAGATCCGATTGACTTAATCACAACCATACGTAACCTGCAAAACATCTTATTTACTATTGGTTTATAAACGTCTTACATTTCAAACAATCGTCATACTACAGCAGTCATAAGCAAATCTATCGTTACTCTTTCAAACAAAAAAAGGACTTGAATATTGCTGGCCCATGCATAGGATCCTTTAAGAATTATTTGACTACCTATGAATGATGGATGAAAGTCCAACGAATGCAGACGGACAAAAATTTTTCAGAACCTTATGGACAAAAAAAGTAGCAGCTACAAAAGTTTGAAACTTTGAGACTATCACATGATAATGAGAAACCCCCAACACAGCTCAAACTTTCTTCCCCAGCTTGGCTTCTAAATGTATAAAATTAAGAATACTATCCTTCGAAATAAATCAATGAACTGAAAACATGATTGATGTTTAAAGTGACTTGTATTAATTGATTCACCTATTCAACCTCATGGACATTCAGAACACAATGAAAAAAAAAACACCTGTGGTTACCCAGCACCATTAAGCTCCACACCCACTCCATCCCTCATCTGTAAGAATGGGTTATCATTCTGAAGGTCCCTAATACCTGTTAGTCCTCTATCCCCTTAACAGGTCCTGACATCCTCTCTTTGACACCAGCCATCCACTGCAAGTGCCCTCCTCACTCCCAGCTCCTCCCTACAACCCTACTGTACACCTCGTGACAGGCCAAACACCCTGTGGTAAGTCTCACCCGTCATTCAGTTAAATCAAATCCCTTCACAGAGCAATTCAGATTTTTAAAAAGATGTGACAATTAAATTTTCATTAAAATTTTAATGTCCCAGTTTACATTTCTTCCAACAGTGATTTTGCAATGGCTGCTTTTCAAAATTATGAATTTCCATTCAAAAACCTGACAAACGAAGAGGCAGGAAGAAAATTTTTTAGAAAAATAAGCAGACACACATCACCCGAGGACTTACTCGAATTGGATGAAATGTGGTTCAGTGTCAAGCACATGCTAAGATATCATCTGGCATCTCTTCCTAAATACCTTATAACTGCAATGTCTCGTAGGCACCCAACACGGGATGATGTTGCGACATTAGCAGCTTTCTGTTTCATCAACAACTTAAGCACTGAACCAATAAGTGACCTGTTACACAGCAGAATGGCAAATGCCGCAGAAGAATTTGAAGAATGCTTCAACGATTTCACTAATGAACGAATTGGCCCCATTGTTAGAAATGTGACAGTAACATACAGTCTGTCACTTGGTTATAGAGTGAATTTGAATAACATGGCTGTGTGGTTGGTAGATTTTGAACAAGATAAGGAGAATATAGAACCACAGAGTTAGAGATGAAGACCAGCCTGTCATATGTCATCATAAGTTAATTGAATGTATTACTAATTTAAATCACCATGTACCAAGTATACATTCCAAGTGTTTTTTTTTTTTCTATACTGTCTGATAAGGCCAATTTTTAAACCCCTAATTGATTTTGTCAGCATGTTCTACATGTCAATAGTTTCATTGTAGTTTTAGTGATAGGCACAAAGATTTACCCTGCTCTTATGCTTTGATATAGTAAATAGTGATTTAGTTTGGTTTTTTACATGTCACCTGAATGTATTACTAATTTAAATATGCATCCCAGGAAATTATTTTTCCATACTGTCTGACAGCGCCTATAAGTGAGCTGGATGTATAACTAATTTAAATAAGCATATACCAAATATACATTCCAAGTAATTTCTTTTTCTAAACTGTCTGACAGGACCCAGTTTTCAACCCCTCATTCATTTTGTCAGCATATTCTACATGTCAATAGTTTTGTTACAGTTCTAATAATAGGCACAAGAATTAACTCTGCACTTATGCTATGTTATAAGAAATAATGATTTGGTGAGGTTGTATACCAGTGAGCTGTGAAAATAGACCTCTTCCTTTATGTGGTGCATGAATGTCATCTTCTCAGAACAGTAAAAAATTTACTGACTGTTAACAACTCTCTTTTTAATGAAACGCTGCTCACTACCCTCAGCTGCATTCATGACAAAGCACGATACAAATCTTATCAAGCTGAACTATGGAATATGCCATTACCATTCCTTAAAAATTTACCTCAAAGCATGACGCATGGATCATCTTCATCATTGTACTGGAGCGCAAACTGACACATTTTCACTAGTTGTCGCTGCAACAAACAAAACCTGACTGCATTACATACATATTTACAATTTTTGGGCTGCCAACTCCAACCATTGCCTTGAAAAATACATGGTAAGAAAGCAAACAAGAACCCCACAAAATTTTAGGACCACACGTACACGACAATGGCAAGCGCAAAAATTTGAAACTTTGAGACCAACATACGCAATTATAAACTGACAACAAACCGTGTTGTGAAATGTGAAAAAAACTTGCCTCTAACCACCATTTCGCGCAGGTAGAAGGGAAAATATTTCGGTATGTGACAAAACCTTGGCTCTCTCCGCCATTCGGTTTCTCAGGCAAGTTTCGCACAGGTACAAGGGAAAATATTTCGGTGCGTGCCTTCACCTAGCTCTGTCCGCCATTTCGCGCACATAGAAGGGAACATATTTCGGTATGTGAAAAAAACTTGCCTCTAACCTGAACCCATGACAGAAACACAATTACAACCCATAGAAACTTACATACAGAAAAAAAACAAAAACAAAAAACTTTTCACTGGCATCACAACAGCCCCACAACACTTTGACTCTGAAGCCAATAGAAGCAAAACGAGCTTAGAACTAGTATGAAATTTCCAAGTGCCCACACCTCCCTTTTTAAGGCAGGTATAGATGCATTCAGGTGGAACTTACATACCAATAATGCCCAATTAGGAACCTTGAGACCAAAGTCCTATGACAGCTCCTGCAGATATTGCAACAAACACTTGAATTCACTGCAAGGCTGATGGTCTGCATGAATGACACATCGTTGTGAACCTATCCACAGAAAAAAATAAAATAAAAATTAAACATGATTCAACCACCAGTGACTTATCTCTCTTTTAAATGCAAATCAAGTGTCACATGCAGGTGGACCTCTTTCCATCATAATTTAGAGAACCGAAACTGAAAACATAACAGATCAGTGGCATAATACACTAAACTTGGTAAGTCTCACCCGTCATTCAGTTAAATCAAATCCCTTCACAGAGCAATTCAGATTTTTAAAAAGATGTGACAATTAAATTTTCATTAAAAGTTTTATGTCTCAGTTTACATTTCTTCCAACAGTGATTTTGCAATGGCTGCTTTTCAAAATTATGAATTACATACAAATTTACAATTTTTGGGCTGCCAACTCCAACCATTGCCTTGAAAAATACATGGTAAGAAAGCAAACAAGAACCCCACAAAATTTTAGGACCACACGTACACGACAATGGCAAGCGCAAAAATTTGAAACTTTGAGACCAACATACGCAATTATAAACTGACAACAAACCGGCTTTCCCACAACACATCTCAACCTTTCTTCCCCAACTTACCTTCTAACTGTATAAAATTAACCTTTCTTCCCCAGCTTAGCTTCTAACTGTAAAGTAAATCAAAATATCACAACAACAGAACCATCAAGATTTCTTTCCCTAGAAAACTGTAGTGAAGAGAGCTTTCAATAACAAGGGCTTTCTTTCAGTAACAAAAACTTTCAAGACTACCACATGACATTTACGTGAACTCCTTTAACTAGCAAAAGGTAAAGAGGAAGGAAATTTTCAAGATGAATCTACACAACTTACTTGACCACCCAGAAGAACAACTATCGGCTTTGTGATAGCACTGAAACATTCACATGACGATCAGCATTGTGTCTGTCCTCATTGCAGATTCCTCATTGCACATTCCTCGTGAGGTGAACCTCGTAAACCTCGTTAGGTAGATCCTGCAAACAAAGACAAAAAAAAAAACACACATTAATTTTGCATGAGACCCGAAAGATTCCTGCTCGCCAAACCAAACATGAGCACAAAAAAAAACCACAGTGACCACTAGAACCACTGATCGTGGGGGTGAACACTTGCGTAATGCCCTGTACACAAAATTCCAGTATGACCCGTAATACACGTGATTGCAATACGATTTTTGGGTCAAATACGACAAAATTTTAGCACTTTAATGCCGTAATACAGGTAAAATACCACCGTAATACAGTGTAATACCGAGTAGTCTGTACACGATTCCTAGAGGTGTGTACCCCCTCGCCACTGATACTATCATGACAAGTGTGCAGTGAAAGGCAGTGATAACGGAACCGAGCACATAAGCAAGCGAGCATTACAGCTGATTCCAGCAAAACAAGCGTAAACTTTCCACAGAAACTCACACTCAAACACACCTGAAGAACCCACATTGCGCCACGGACGTACACGATGACACCCAGCGACGACATAATCGCGTTCCCCGAAACTTCACTTGGGTAAACGGCGTACCGACGCAAGGAACATTGCCATGCATAATTGGCAAGTTTCGCACAGGTAGAAGGGAAAATATTTCGGTGCGTGCCTTCACTTCCGAAACTTCACCCTTTTGCCTCTAACCAATATTTCGGTGCGTGCCTTCACTTCGCTCTGTCCGCCATTTCGCGCACATAGAAGGGAACATATTTCGGTATGTGAAAAAAACTTGCCCCTAACCACCATTTCGCGCAGGTAGAAGGGAAAATATTTCGGTGTGTGACAAAACCTTGGCTCTGTCCGCCTAGAAGGGAAAATATTTCGGTGTGTGACAAAACCTTGGCTCTGTCCGCCATTCGGTTTCTCAGGCTAACCTCTCCTCCAACCCCACAGCACAGCAGCCACCACACACTTTCCAGTCCCTGAGTGTCTGGGCACCACTATTGGCACGTCCCGGAACTAGCCTCGCCGCAAGGTTAACCCCACCTCCACCTAGAGTGGCCACTCGCCCGTGCCGTCGCGTCCGAGGACGTCTAAATGTGCTTGCGTTATTTTCTTACCAACAGTTGTCCGCCGTTAAACCTTCAACATTAACACTCTTTCGTAAAAGACATGACGTTTGCACACCCGCCTTATACGAGACAATTCTGCAAACAGCGAATATGACGGAGTTAAAGTGTGTGATTCGAGGTTAAGGTGTTTATTAAAATTGTTTATTAAAATGACATCGAACCGTTCCACAGCCCCAAAAACGGTGTCCATCTTCGTGTTCTGCGTGATTTTCCGCGTTTTTAGGTATACTTTAGGGGCTTCAGATCGGCGGAGCCCTTAAAGTAGATAATTACCCGAGGCTCCAAAAGGATCTTTCATAACTTCAGGCACAACTAAAGGCAGTGTGTCTATGTCACCATCATCATTTAAATTCAAAAGTTCAGGAGCATTTTTTTCTAACCATCCCTGGATGTTTTCTGTTAAAGCTGTGGTTTGTTTCACAATAAACTCAGTATCATTTGAGGTGTTCTCAGAAGTATTTGACTTCTTAGTAGAATTAAGTTTGGATGGTGCAAAACATTTTCTGAAAATGGATGCCACCTGAGTCTTTTTCTTGTTAGCTTCTTGCAGTAGGTTACCAGCAACAGTAGATGCTTCTAATATCGTGCTGCGCTGGCCTCCTAAAATTTCATACTCTTCAGGTAGAATAGCAAATAATGGTCCATAGTACTTCTCAAGTTCTTTCTGCCTTTCATCTGTTGACATAGGAAGACATTTCTTTTCCAAAATTTTTATCAGCTTGGTCTGCATAAACTGTTCAATCTTCTTAAAATCTTCTTCACAGAAGCCTTGAAGAGAGCGAACATTGTCATATCCCATTGCGGTGAGAATTTCTTTGAAGGATGCTTGGAGTTGAAGAGTGTGACATGACGATTCTTCCAGAATATCCCAAAAGGAATCTCCACGTGCCTTTAAAAAATAAACACAAATACAAAATAAATAAACATTAATAGGCTGTTAACAGCTACAAAATAAGGGTGTTAGACTTGTTGAGTAAATACTAACTTTTTCAATATTAATCTCTGATAGACGATTGTTGTCGAGTTGATTCTCTAAGCCTCCATCTTTAGAACCGTTCAAGTCTTCATTGGTATTGTTGGACTCATCTGTTGAGGCATTTCTATTCCCGTCCTCCATTTTGGTATTAGAGAGACTGCAAAAAATAAAATATAAAGATAATTAAAAATGTATCAAAGAGAAAATTATTTCAAGGACTTAGAGTGTTTAGTAGATTGAAATGCTCTATATAGCTGTAAGGGTTTGTGCCCCGGCTTATGGCTTCAGGTTTGCAACAGATGAATAGCCAAATATAATATTAAGTAAAGGTTTATCATAAAAAAATTGTTAGATCTAATTTACAGAGACAAGGAAATCGATTAAATAGTCTTGAAACCTAAAGGTGCCACCACAACCAACTCATCACCGATCCTTTTTCAATTCGACTTTTCAGTACTTTTGGATGAGCGTTCCAAAGAAATGAAAATAGCTGTCTAAAATCTGATATTTCCATGCGCCACAGCAAGATTAAAAGAAGCCCAAAAAAAAATCACAAGTGTCTATCTGTTAAACAGTATGGCTTGGAGCTGTAACAGTGGTAGCCACTTATTAGCAGTAAATGCTGTTACAGCTACAAGGTAGGTTTACGCCAGACCGTGTCTTGTCGTAACAGACTTCGCGATGCTGCGCCAGTTTCGACAATCCACGCCTGGCGTTACACCTACCTTGGCCTGCGGCGCTTCCTGCTTGCCTTCGGCAAGCTGTTTTAAGGTTCACTTGCAATGACATAATGAATTACAAATTGCTAGTCCTGTTACATTAACATTTTTATATTTGAAAACATAATTTGTATTATGAATTATGTACTAGACAAGGTAGGTTTACTCCAGACCGTGTCTTGTCGTAACAGGCTTCGCGATGCTGCGCCAGTTTCGACAATCCACGCCTGGCGTTACACCTACCTTGGCCTGCGGCGCTTCCTGCTTGCCTTCGACAAGCTTTTTTAAGGTTCATTGAGGCAATGAGTAGTGCACTACGTGATGAATGATCGAAGTATATTATACACTCCCGACAAAAATTAGCGGAGCACTTTTTGCCCCTGCGATATTTTCTAAGTCTCTTGAGCTAGGAAGCTGAAATTTGGTACACGCGTGCCCTCATTACTCTTCTCGAGGCCTGCGAAGCGCGCGGGCCATGCGCCGACCCTAACGGACGGCACCCACACTGTCAAACCAAGTGTGGAGAACTCCGCACTTCCTGGTGCGGAGTAAGTCCCCGCACTTGGAAGTGCGGAGTTTGCAGTCTCCACACTTCAAGTACGGAGTAGCTCACAGAGCCCCTATCTCTTCGCATGGTGCAAACGTCGAGAACTCCGCACTTGAAGTGTGGAGACCGCAAACTCCGCACTTCCAAGTGTGGAGGCAGAAAATTCCACACCTCCACGTTTTAAGTGCGGAGTTGTCCACACTTGGTTTTACAGTGCACCCCTAAGTGCGCAAGGGTGTAAAAAACGATAAAAACGCGGCGTAAAAACCACTTCAAATTTTTCGGAAAGTCAAAATTTTTTGTGGACCGACTCAAATGAGTCTCCCTTTTGTAACGGTGCAAGCGGAATTCAATTTGGACCATCCCAACCCCTCCTGCAGCCACCCCCACCCCTTCGAGGGGGTGGATTTTGAACACATCCGAATTTTGCGCCAAATGGCTTGGGGGCATCCCCCGTACCAGGCAAACATGTTTTTTCGCGGTTCCGACCACCCCCGGCGGAACCACCCCCCGCTAAACCCCACCCCCTTTCGAACGACGGCTGACCGGGGTCCTTCGGTTCATGAAAAATGCAAAAAAACTTTAGGGGGCATTCCTCCAGTGTCCAAGAAGACGCCTCAACCGAGAAATCGAACGCCGGACCATTGCAACCCCTGCGGTAAGGGTGTTCACCCCCCAGCGCCCCTGCACGCCCCTGGAGGGGTTGAAAGCCTTCCGATGAGTGGTCTGGGTGAAAAAGACACGGCGGAAACGATCTTGAAGTTTTCAAGATGATCCAACAAACCGTTCGCCTTCCAGGACGAAAAAAGCGCAATTTCCAGTGAAACCACCCCCAAACTTCCGCCCCTTCCAGCGACTTACTGTGTTAGGGTAGCAGCCCCTACCATCGTCGCCTCGCTTGACCCAGGCATCATTTCAAAGGCCAGCAAGTTTTAAACCGAGGCGACAACGAACGCGACCGTGGGAGCGACGCAATGAAGGCCCTGAACTTGGGCGGCGCGCGGCGCCGCCAGATCAGTGGCACCATGCGAAAAATTTGAAGTGGTTTTTACGCCGCGTTTTTATCGTTTTTTACACCCTTGCGCACTTAGGGGTGGGTGCCGTCCGTTAGGGTCAGCGCATGGCCCGCGCGCTTCGCAGGCCTCGAGAAGAGTAATGAGGGCACGCGTGTACCAAATTTCAGCTTCCTAGCTCAAGAGACTTAGAAAATATCGCAGGGGCAAAAAGTGCTCCGCTAATTTTTGTCGGGAGTGTATAAGAATATTCTGGACGGGGTAGCCCCTACGTGGTTGACACTTTGATCAGGGGTCATATTGGATTTCATTTCCGTTATCAGCACCTTCTAAACCATGCTAAACCATGTAAAAATGTTTCTAAAATGAAAAGTCACAAAAAAGTTGCACTTTTTCTGCCGTTTATTAATAATTTTTTCGTTGGTACGACTGAATGGATTGCGATAGAAAGCTGCAGTTTGGCGTGTGGCGAGCCGAGGACATACCTAATAACCCTGCAAAATCTCAGCCAGATCGGCCGAGCCGTTCAGGAGGAGTAGTGCGGACACACAGACAGACAAGAAGAGTTTTTCAACCCTATTGAAGTAACTGGCTTCGCTAATCGCTCAGCCAATTACTACAATTTATTTCTGATAGACAACTGAATCTTGTCAGGGATCACTGACATCATTTTGTTTTTTTTAAAAAAAAAACAAGTTATGAATTTAAGCCATACAGAATAAAGAGGGACAGTACCTCGTGCAGAACCAGAACACACATCTTACATATGATGGACTATCAATCACTTTATTGCTGCTCGCTTCTCTGAAGCTCTCCTTTCCGCACCCTCAATTTCTTACGCATGACTAGTATACGTACACTACGATGAAGTCAGATTCATCGTAGTTATGTACAACAATATACATAATACGCTTAGTTGTAATTGTATTACGCTCACATTCAGGACATAGTCTGTCATAAAACCTGTTACGAATGAATTTAAGCGTAAGACATGCTCTTACGACAAAATATGCATGTACAGGGCTTATGCGTATGTTCACATCATCGTAAGGGGCATTCAAAATGAAAAAAGTGGTAAATCCTTAACTGAAATATGAAAAAAATAAATCTTATTTTGTTGAATCTACAAATAATACTCTTTTATTGAGATGGGGGGAGGGGCAATCATTTCAGTGAGTATTGGATCAATATCAAGCCCCAAGAATCTTGTTTAGCACTCACCATTGGGTTGAATCCTATGGAAGTGCTATCCAAATTACATACAGTAATGGGTGGCAACGTCTAGACCACCACGCAAGAGTTATCATGGATATTGTGACTGGAATTTTGCTCACTCGCAAATGCAACCTCAGATAAACTATTGCATTCCACTTGTGGTTAGGTGCCCTGCAAAGCAACAATGTTTCTGGTACGTCATCGAGTTCCATGAAAAGGACAGCACTCACTGTCCACTTCGCACACTCCAGACCGTTTTAAATAATACATTTTAACCGTGTCCCGAAGACAAAACTGTCATAATAGAATAAAAATATCAACTTAAATCGAGGCTAAATGATTGGAGCCCCTGATCGACAGCTACAGCTAGCAGACATTCGGTGTTTTTCGTTCGTTTGTTTTTCCCCTGTAATTAATGATTTACTCTGCAAATAATGGCTTTTTACGTAACTGTAATTTTTCACATATCAAGAGAAAAACTGAAGAGATCGTACTCAGAAATTAAAAAAAAAACATTAACACACGAACGACTGGTGACTGGTGAGTGTGCGATACAAATAATGTCGTTTCCAGCGCTGGGCTAGGTCTTTTTGACGTTGGTAACACTGTTTGTAGCGCCTTTCCACGCTCCCCACGTCCGGCTCCGCTATGACATCTCGACGGTTCGAATGATTCAAAGTGGATTCGACGTTTGGCTACGTTTGGCGACAATCTTCATACTGCACAGTACTTCTTGAGTGAGTTTTTGAATCGTAGCACTAAGATCGACTACCGTGACTCGAAATCATAGAAAAAATGATCGACACAATGGTATTACCTAGCGTTGCCGATTGGCCGCCGACTTGGGTAGGGCTTGGGTAGGGCGCTCGGCCAGAAGACCGGTTAAGGCGGCTAAAACTCAAGGCGCGAACAGGACTCGAACCGAACGTGTGACCCCACCAATGGATTCCTCGTTTGGAGAGCAATCCATTAGTGGGGTCACACGTTCGGTTTGAGTCCCATTAAGCGACTCCACCGGTCTTCCGGCCCACTGTGAGGTACGTGACGGCACGACGACACTAACCGGTGCAACGTGCAACGATGTTATAAATCAACTCTACAGTTTTGTTTTTCTATTGGATTTCAGTTTTTCTTTGGTGCCTTTGCCGCATCGACTTCACATCTGGATGGAACGGAGGAGCAGAGCAGCAAGCAAGCTCTTTCGGACGGCGACCATTGTGAGTGAGAGAGGGAGACAGCGAGGGGGGCGGGAGAGGGGAGGGGGCAGTGCCCAAAGGGGATCGGGTTTAAAAAATACTCCCGGCTTTTATGAACGTTGGGGTTGCCACACACACTCTAATAGCAGACGACTTATCAATGTGTTGTTGTCAAAATTTGATTCAGACTGACTAGGAGTTATATTTTCATTAACTACAGTTAGGAAGATGTCGCTCTTTGTTAGATAACTCAGGAGAAGTTTCTTTTATTTTTCAATTTGTTCTTGCCCAAGCAGACTGATGAGCAAAAATCAAAGCAATGAATGCCTTTAACATTTACAGTGCAATAACCTATCTCACTTCTTTCATACTTTAATGTCAAGCTACTGATTTTTGTGTTTATTTTTATTTGTTTTAGGTTGTAAATCATGGCTTTTGTGAAGTGTAAGGACTTTACCACATCCCAATTAGTGGAACTACTCCAGTCTAAGGGCATAAGGAAGGAAGCTCTTTCTACAATTCAAGGCAAGCATCATTAATATATTATGAAATGGGTGTTTACTGTGTTGTTTGTGAGAGGGTCATCCCAGGGGATATAGCAGCATTCCAGAAACATCTCTTGAAGAGAGAACATGTTGCACCATATTCTTGTTCCGAGGGTGACTGCGGTGGTAGACCCTTTGCTGAAAGCAAGACCCTTGTGCGACATCTTCGAGAGAAGCATTCCAGCGCTTTGCATCCAGACCCTGAGGACGAGGAACTCAATCGCACTAACATCATTGAAGGATTGACAGAGGATGTGGACATGGAAAACAACCGTCAAGCAGAAAATAATGCTGATCATGACGATACTCACAATACAGTAACTCTAGAAGAGGATGCAGGTCAAGAAGAAGAAGAAGTAGGTGATGACCATTACAATGACTTCAATAAAATGGTTGAAAAATCTATTGCTGTGATGATTCTCAATCTTCGGAAGAAAGGAAACATTACTGGAACTGCTATAACAGAAATGCTTTCAGAAACCAGTGTTGTGTTAAAAACTGTAGTAAGCTATTTAAAATATACTGTAGTGAGCCATCTTGAAAGTGTGAATGTTGAGAAGAATGTCATTGAGTATACATCAGCCCTGTTTCAATTGACAGCTGACCCTTGTGTTAGACTCAAGACTAAAGAACAACAGATGAAGTATTTCAAAGAAAAGTTTCATCTTGTTTCACCACGTTTAGCTTTTATGGGTAGTTTCCGCTATGATCAGCGGCTGGAGCCAGGTCAGTCTGTCAGCTCTGAGACACAAGTGCCAAAGACTTATCAGTATATTTCTTTAATATCCACTCTCACAGCAGTTCTAAATAACCCAATATTCTTCAAGATGATTCATGAGGAGAAACCTAGCACAGATGGCAAAATAAGATCATATTTGGATGGCAGTTTTGCCCAAAATAATGAACTTATCCAAAAGTTTCCCCATACTATAAGGATTGTAAAATTTGCTGATGAACTTGAAGTTGTGAATGCTCTAGGTTCTAAAACTTTCATCCACCAAATAATGGGTCTTTATTACCTCGTACAAAACTTGCCACCAGAAGAAAATTCCCGGTTGCGCTCAATTCATGTTGGCGCATATGGTCACACTGCTGACTTTGATCCAGCCTTTGGTATAGATTCTATGTTGGAAGAGTTCTACAACGAGCTCAAGCAGTTAGAGACAGAAGAGGGTAAGGTAATTCAAGTAAATGGTAATCCATATGTTTTACGAGCTACTTTGATTGCTGTTGCTGCTGATACCAAAGCGGCCCACGAAATTATGGGACTTCTAGCACCTTCTGCTGGTGCCTTTTGTCGAGCCTGTACTGTGACTCGCTCTCAGTTACATAATGACATACTTGCCATGGGAGAAGAACGTACCAACGACCTCCACTTTGACAATGTTTGTGAAGTTGAGTCTAAGGGTGATCGTGCTCGAAAGCAGACTGGAGTCAAAAGAGATTGTCTGATACGGCAATCATGCAGATTTCCTCAGGTTCCAAGAATGGCAGTATTTGATGGGATGCATGATATACTGCGAGGTGTGGCCAGTATGGAGATCAAGCTAGCTTTAAGGCAATTTGTAGTAGTAGAGAAAATTCTTCCAATTGATCTTCTTAATGCTCGCCTCCAATCTTTTCAATATGGGGTTGTAGATTCAGGGAATGCACCATCACCCAACTTTTCTTACGACAGTCTTCGGAAGTTGGAGGGTTACAACTTGCTGCAAACTGCTGCTCAAACTTGGTGCTTGTTACGAGTGCTTCCATTTATTGTCACTCCAGAAGTGCCTTCTGATCATGAACACTTAAAGCTTGTTGTGCTTCTGAAAATGGCTACAGAAACTATTTTCAGCGGTGGTGTGTCAAAGGATGACCTGGACCAGCTTGATGAACGACTCGTTGTGCACCATAAATTGTTTTTTAAATTATATCCGCCTACAGGACAAGTTCCTATTGTACAACAGGAGGAAGAAGAACAAGAACAGGAAGAAGAAGAAGAGGAAGATGAAGAGGAAGATGTAGATGATGTAGAGCCAGTAGTAGCAGGGGAAGATGGCCAAGTAACTTCTAATAATTCAAAGAAGGGAAAAAAGAAGAAGAAAAAACCCAAAATTGTTAGACCAATAAACAAGCATCACCACCTCCTCCACTACGCTAAAATGATGAGAGAACTAGGATGTGCAATCTTTTATTGGTGTATGAGGTAATTGTCCATTTTTTGAACATTGAAAATTTGCCAATTTGAAAAAAAAATATTAAAAAGTAAATCTTGAACTTTTTTTTTTTTTTTTTTTTTTTTTTTTTTTTTTTTTTTTTTAGATTTGAAGGAAAACATGCCATTGCAAAACGGTATGCTCAGATTTGTAACAACTTCACGCATTTGGACCTTTCATTAGCTGATGTGCACCAAATGAGTCATTGTGCAGAATTGTTGGAAGCAACTACACCAGTCAAAGATGAAGTCCATTTTTCACATGGAACTGTGCTTGCAGTGTCACAGTGTGAACACTCTATGCCTCTTAAGAAGCTTGGACTTGAGATGGATACTGTTGTGAAAACTGTCAAGAGTGCAGTGCTTGGTGGTTTTCAATACCGTCGTGGTCTCCTTGTTGGTCTCCCCTATAATCAAGTTGACAATCTACCAGTATTTGCATTAATTTTGGAAGTAGTGCAGCATCATGAGGAGATTATTCTTGTAGTTGAGGACTGGAAGACACTGCATTATGATGAAAGCTTTGGAGCATATGGACTTGAGAAGAATTTAGAAGACTCCAATGTTCATGCTTACTTTGCTAAAACTCTACCACCTCAGCGTTCCATTAGCCCTTGGACACGATATGACAATGACTCTATTTTTTATGTATCTCCTCGTTCATCCATGGCTGACACGTTGCTGTCAGCCACAGAAGAAGTGTGGTGAGAAGACTATTTTTTCTGTAATTCAAAGATTCAAACCATTTAGAAGAAAAGAAAATGCTCAAAGTGGTCAAAGTTACCATAAAAGATATATTTCATTCTATTTCCTTTGCCCTCATTAATTCTTTTGTTCTGTTTGTTTTCAGAGGAGGCTATTGCTGGGCGTCATCTAGCTAAACTAAGTAGGATTGAAGGCTTGAAGGAGTTTGGCTTGAAAGCAGGGGATATTTATGACATTCAAAATGTCTTGGAAGAGTTTGTAAGTTTCTCTTAATCACTTCCCTTTAAAAGAAAAGTTTTATTGATACCTTTTGTAGTTTAAGCTTATCTACTTCTTTTTCTTTTTCAAGGAGAGGGACGATGCTACTGAAAATATGAGTGGAAAAGATGACGCCCAAACTAAAAGTAATACAAAGGAGTGTGACAATGCTGATTTAATTACCGATGATGTAAGTTTTCTCTTATATTATTTGAATTGACTTTTTAATAATTGTGTGAGAAACTTTAGTACATTTTAATTTTTAGGAAAATGATTATACACCTACTGACTCTCTAAACATGGAACTTATTTCTTCTATAAATCTTGATATGTATTTGCCAGAAGAAACTATTAATGGAATGAGTGATGCAGAAAAAGATGCAGCGCGGCAAAGAATTGAAAACTGGCTTTGTCTGATGAAGTTAGGTGAGTAACAGATAGCTGCAAATGCCTCTATCTTCAGAGCTTATTGTTAACTTTACTTACTATTAATTGGACCTCTCTTTGCAAACAGGTGTATCTGCACCTTTCCCTACCCTGATTGAAATTTTAGAGAAACCAGCCCAAAGACAGAAGCCAAAAAAAGTTGCGCAGACCTCAATTCCACCTACACCTAGAAGAAGCCTGCGTGGTTCCTCTTTGATAAAATCTGGTCCCTCTAATAATGTTAATAATTTTATATAGATTTTCAAATTCACTGTTTTTTTTTTGTTTTTTTTTTCCTTTGGATTTTGACTATGTGACTCATGATTGTTTTTAGGAAATCTGTGGAAACTCACTTGAAGCTGGAGAGCCTTCTTCCTCAAGGGTAGGAACCTTATTGGATTCTGCCCCATTCAAGTCTCTTTCAGGCAACTCTGTTAACTCAACACCTTCTTGCTCTGGAGTTGCAAGCCAGTCTATTTTCTCTGCATACTTTCCACAGAGTGGGAAAGAGAATGCCGCTCCACTCAAGTCTCTTTTATGCAACTCTGTTAACCCAACACCATCTTGCTCTGGAGTTGCAAGCCAGTCTACTTTCTCTTCATACTTTCCACAGAGTGGGAAAGAGAATTCCCCTGTGAGATCCACACCTTTAGACTCTGGTGCTGGAAGTAAGCGCCAATCTAGTTCACCACCACTTCAATCCATTTCTAAAAAAGTAAGTGTGTGAGTTCCATTTGTGTTTTGTTTCCTGAGTTTTTATGTTTGTGTAATTGGTTTATTTTAAATTATCTAGGTAGTTCCTGCCACCACAGAAGCAGAAATTCCTCAACATCTCAGAACTTTTCTGAAATCTACAACTCTGGTAAACGCTGTTTAGTTTGGTCTTACAGTGACTCAGTTTGCCTTTGCCTTTCATCCCATTTAAAATTGCTTCATTTATCTACAGGATAACACTGAAAAGTCCCTTATTAAAAGTGCTCTACAAAATACTGCTCTTTACCAAGTAAGTTTGCTGTTTAATTATCTACTAATTTAAGTCCAGATTAAATCTGTTAATTCCGTTCTCCTCTTTTTTTTTTTTTCAGTATGAAATTAATCCAATGTTAAAAGGTAAACGGGGTATGGATAAAATCCTTCAACATCTAGAAAGGGGAGGTGTTATCTTTCAGAAAAATCTCTCCGATGTTTGTGACGAGCTTCTACAGCACATCAGTAAAAAACCGCTGTAAGTGCAATCACTATATCATGTCACTTTTTTTCTACCGTTATGAACTCAACTCAAAAGTTGAATAAAGACTACTTTACTGTAATGGTCTTTCCTTTTACCCCTATGTTTCTTTGTTTCTTCAGTAACATCTTGGCAATAAATCCAGATATGAGGGAGGGATTGGCTGTTTCATTTATAGCTACATACCCTCAAATGGCCCAGAAAGCAGTGAGAAATGGAGACATGCCATGGGTTAGTATGTTCAGATGAAGTCAATTTCCTGATTTATTTTGGTTGTTCAATTTGTGCTAATGAAATTGTTTCTTTTTGTCTTGAACTAATTTTTCTTGTTGCTACTTTTGCATTTGAAGACCTGGCTTTTTGATAGAAAAAACAACACTGGGAAACTGTCTTCAGTGTATCGAAAGCTCCAGCAAAAGCAGAAAGAGAGACCAAGAGGGGGTGGCACTGACAGAAGGAAAATGAAACCGAAGTCTGCCAGTATATCTGAACCTGGTGCTACCACAGTTGATCAGCTACAACTTTCACATAATGTAATTTTACCCTCCCATAATGAAATGTTAATTATTTTTGTTCTTGATTTATCTTGCATTTATGTTGCAGACAAAACTTCTTCGGTTACTCTCTCCGGTCGACTCATCAAAAGATGAAATTATTAAACTTATGACAGAAACGTTCCCAGAGAGAAAAGCCCTAGTTTCAAAAGGGAACCATCAAATTGGTGTTTTGCTCCAGGCTTTTGTACATTTGAAGTCATTCCAAGGAGAAATGGTAATCATATTATTATGACAACAAGTTTGTTTGTACAGAGACATTTTTTAAAAAATTCATATAATGTGTTTGTTCTGTTGTAGATTGACCTAGACTTTGAGTTGTGGCATCCTGGAAAAAAAAATAATCTCCTGCTAAACTTTCAAAATCTTGTCCCTCTCCTATTGGAAGCTGCTAGGAGAGACAAGAAAAAGTATCCTCCTGAAGAGGTGCTCAAGTTTGGAGATGGTTTGTACTTTCCCTCTGTGGTACATTTTGTTTTTATGGCACTTGATTTTTTTCCCAATGGCAAAATATTGTCCGTTCTTTTATGTTGCAGAGTCCCTTAATGCTCTCATGATTCTGAGCAAATTTTTGCCCAAACCAAAAAGGACCCACGAGTTTGAAAAAAATATGAGCCCTCTTGCTGAGATGAAAGATATTTTTCAAATAGTTCCTGTGAGTATTCTACTTTATGCATGCTCAGAACTGTATCTGCCTCAATATAGACGTTCTAGAAAGTGCCTTTTCATTTTCTAGGCTGGATCGAACATTGACTACGAAGTGGTGACAAGGAAGAACGCTTCCCAACATCCTGTTCAGCCTTATATAATTGGTGTTGGGAGCAACAAAGAAATAGGAAGAATGTATCTCGTCTGGGGAGATGCACACTCCATGGAGCTTCCCAGGAATTGTTTGCCACTTCGAGCAATCGACTTTCTCATCAAAGCGCATTTTGTGCTTTGTACTCCATATATTTTAGGGTGGAAATATGCTCTCAGATTTTTGCAAGTGCATTCATATATGATTCCCCCTGATAATCCTAGGGAAACAGTATTCACTGACAAGGCAATGGAATTGCAGACCTTTACACGGAATTCTGAGGAATTAAGATATTCATCTGATGAACTTAGGGACTAATTTGATTAGATCAAATTATTTTGAATGACATATTAAAATAGTTTTGTGAGTATAATACTTTTTATACATGCTACTTTAACTGTCTTAACTTCGACATTTTAGAAATTTCCCTTGTATCCTTGTTTGGCTCTGACTCGCATCATTATGAAAATGTCTAGAAGGGACTGAGCCTAAAATTAAACAAAAATTAACAAGTATTTTCTATATTTTATTTGCCAGCTACCTCTGTTTCTTATCCCTGCAGTCAATTTCTAGTTAACAACACTGAAGATAGAATGTGAGACCTTTTACTAAAAGGGCTGATGATCCAATTTTTCTTGAATGCTTCTGAAAGGGAGCCTGTTGTGTTCCTCGACATCCAAGCCTGCCTGTGGGCATTCCTCGCCCAGGGTTCCGCTTTCCACCGAGTGGGACGCTGAAGGTGTCCTAGCCTTGCACCTCACCCTCCTCCCTCTGCCTGTGAGCCAGCCTAGCCTATCGGCCTACTGCCTGTAAACAAAAGGAGCGACAGTGTAGTGTTGTGATTCAATTACGATTTAAAGAAGTTTAGAATGAATGCAAAGGCCAAGTCTGATCATAGTTCGGGATTACCCCCATCCATTCTTATTCCATGTTTTTTCCTATATACGGTTCAGATAAATAGTTTATATCCTCAACAAACTTATTGATTTTGTAGTCAGCACAATTGTGAATAGGAAAAAAAATGGAATAAGAATGGTTGGGGTGCAAGATCGGTTTACTAATTAAATTATGAAACCAATAACTTAATTTCTCCTCGAATATTGGGGCGCAACAGTTATATTTTATCTTGTGTGTTTCTGTTGCGTTGATGGGAACAATCACATTTTAAATAGCTTTAGCAGAGGTTTCAATCCAACAGTACTGTTACTGTATAGAACCTGGCTGTCTAGTACTATCTGAAGCTTCGTACTCTACGATTGCTGAGATTCATTCGTATTGTGCTAAATTTCTGCGTAATCTACAATCATTCTGTAATTCATACGTAATATGCATTCATCCCAGCTGTTGATTGTAATACGAATAGAGTCATGCGTACCTTATGCATGCTGTCTTGCGTATTATGCTTGTTCCTAATCATGCGTACCTTACGATTACATTTAAGCATATTATGTATGAATTTCATCGTAAGAAACTGAGAGTGCGCGTAAAGTGGCAAAGCAGCAAAGTGGCTTCTGCGTTGTCCGCGGGCCGAACGGTCCCCTGCCACGCTACCCCACCTGCGCCGCGTCGCAGTGACAAGGTGCACGTAGCCGTAGGACCCTTGTGATACCGAAGAGTTCCAAAATCGTGCCAAGGACAGGTCCAAACTTAACCACCCGCCCTGGACAGTTCCGCTTTTCGTCTGGTTTAGTCCGAATTGAGTCCGGGCCGAGTAGGAGTCCGGACCGGACAGTTCCAATTCTTGGTTTCTGCCCCACTGCAAGTCACGGACTGTCCGAAAGAGTCCTGCCTGGATAGAGCCGTGCCGGGGCTACAGCCGGGGCACGGTGGAGCCGGGGCCAGCCCCACACAGGGCTGGAGCGGAGCTGCAGGGTCAGCCCCATGCGGGGCTCGAGCCGAGCAGAGACGAGGCACGGCCCAGCCGGACCACGTACCTGAGCCGAGCCGGGGCGCCCGGGCGTCCCGGACGCTGGGTACGCAGAAAATGCCGCTCGCCGGCAGGCCGAAGGGTCGCCGAAGTTACCTGACGGACGCGGTCAGATGCAGTTTTCGCCAGTTATCGGCGCGCAGTAGAGCGACTCACATCGCACAGCATCGCATCCGTGGTCAGAGTGAAGTCACAAGACGCGCACAAGTTTCCACCACCAACCCCACATCTACTTCACTCTACTTCCTCGCAGCGACGTGCGGGCGATTGCGTCTTTCTTAAAATTGATTTTGTGTGAAGTGTAGTGTACGGTGTTTTTCCTATCATGCATCGAATTTCTTCCGTAAATGTGTTGCAAGCAACTCCGCTGGCTGCTGGCTACCGCAAGTGTGTGCGTCTCTCTAACTTGAAGGACGGGCGGTGAGCGGGTGGGAGGTGTATTGTTTTATTCGCCTCTCCTCTTTCACCCTCGTCCCCGAGTGTTTCCATCATTTGCGTGTAGTTTCAACTGAGTTCACTTCTGCAACCGGACATGCTGAGTTGAAAACAATTACTGCCTGCTTCTCAGCGGTTTATGTGACCAATCCTATGGGTTTGGTGGCACTTCAAAGTCCAACGAAATGTTCAAACGCGCTCAGAAATCCGAATAGTTTAATAAATATATTTTATGTTTCAAACCGAAATCTGAAATAGTACAGATGGATATTAGGCATCACGGCCGAAGTAGTAAAGTAGAAGTAGTAAAATTTTTGAGAAGGGGTTGAGGGGGCAGGGGTAGGACAGAGCGGGCGTTCGGGGCAAGTGGAAGGAGGGAGGGGGAAGTAGAGGGGGAGAGGAAGGAGAGAGGGGGAGAGGAAGGAGAGAGGGGGAGAGGAAGGAGAGAGGGGGAGGGGGAAGGAGAGGGGTAGGGGCATGCAGCTTCGGACTGTCCGTTCTTGGGGAGGGGAATTCAGCTTCGGACTGTCCGTTCTTTACCACCATTCCTACTCAGGACAGATCCACAATGTTGCTGACTTTGGTCTTTTTCAATGTTTTCCGGAACGGTCCGAGAGCGGACTTCGGAACTGTCCCGCGCCCCTGTTTCGGACGGTCCGCTAACGGCAGATTTTGGCTGCTTTTCGGACTCCAACTTTTTTACATGGGGATCGGCACAGCCCATTAGAAGGTCAGCCCCGGACCCGGGCAGTTCTGCGGGACACAACAGGGCAGTCAGTGAAGTGTTTTGCAGGGTGGGTTCAACCGGGTGCTGCCTTTCACGGCAGAATTTTTTTTAAACAATGCATGATTAACACCGCCCGCACTTAAGCCCACAACTCAAGAGTAGAGGGCACAACCGAGGGGATTTTCACACGCGTGTTGCTCTGTAGTAACGCGTATTTTTAAGCGTATTATTGCGTATTAAAGCAGAATAGTCAGCATATTCACATGTGTGAGGTGATGATTATGCCCCCATGACGGTTGTGCTGGGGGCACAACCATCGCGTGATACTTGTGCCCCCAAATTCCAGACCAGAGGGAGGCACAGTTACACCGTGATATCGAAGTATATTATATAAGAATATTCTGGACGGGGTAGCCCCTACGTGGTTGACACTTTGATCAGGGGTCATATTGGATTTCATTTCCGTTATCAGCACCTTCTAAACCATGCAAAACCATGTAAAAATGTTTCTAAAATAAAAAGTCACAAAAAAGTTGCACTTTTTCTGCCGTTTATTAATAATTTTTTCGTTGGTACGACTGAATGGATTGCGATAGAAAGCTGCAGTTTGGCGTGTGGCGAGCCGAGGACATACCTAATAACCCTGCAAAATCTCAGCCAGATCGGCCGAGCCGTTCAGGAGGAGTAGTGCGGACACACAGACAGACAGGAAGAGTTTTTCAACCCTATTGAAGTAACTGGCTTCGCTAATCGCTCAGCCAATTACTACAATTTATTTCTGATAGACAACTGAATCTTGTCAGGGATCACTGACATCATTTTGTTTTTTTTTTTTTTTTAAAAAAAAAACATGTTATGAATTTAAGCCATACAGAATAAAGAGGGACAGTACAGTACCTCGTGCAGAACCAGAACACACATCTTACATATGATGGACTATCAATCACTTTATTGCTGCTCGCTTCTCTGAAGCTCTCCTTTCCGCGCCAAGTGGCAAAGCAGCAAAGTGGCTTCTGCGTTGTCCGCGGGCCGAACGGTCCCCTGCCACGCTACCCCACCTGCGCCGCGTCGCAGTGACAAGGTGCACGTAGCCGTAGGATCAGCACAGCCCATTAGAAGGTCAGCCCCGGACCCGGGCAGTTCTGCGGGACACAACAGGGCAGTCAGTGAAGTGTTTTGCAGGGTGGGTTCAACCGGGTGCTGCCTTTCACGGCAGAATTTTTTTTAAACAATGCATGATTAACACCGCCCGCACTTAAGCCCACAACTCAAGAGTAGAGGGCACAACCGAGGGGATTTTCACTCGCGTGTTGCTCTGTAGTAACGCGTATTTTTAAGCGTATTATTGCGTATTAAAGCAGAATAGTCAGCATATTAGCATGTGTGAGGTGATGATTATGCCCCCATGACGGTTGTGCTGGGGGCACAACCATCGCGTGATACTTGTGCCCCCAAATTCCAGACCAGAGGGAGGCACAGTTACACCGTGATGGTTGTGCTCCTAGCACAACAGTCCCGTGATGGCCATGCCCCCTGAGCGAATCGAGGCGGGAGGGGGCACAATATCCTTGGGATAATCATGCCCCCTCCAGAGGGGGCACATCTATCCCCTGACAAATGTGCCCCCCTAGGAAAATGCTACTTAAAAGGTTTTTGACAGCACTAGTCACGTTTCCGCTGCCAATAGCCGATCGTGGGGATAATGGCATCTTGCGAATGTTTTTCGCCGAAGACCACAGGGGGCACAACCATCACGGGATAACTGTGCCCCCATGACCACGAGCGCTGAGCTGGGGGCACAACTATCACGGGATAACTCTGCCCACTTCACCTTTAGCGCTGGGCCGGGGGCACAACTATCACGGGATAACTGTGACCCTTGACCACGAGCGCTGGGCTGGGGGCACAATTAACTATCACGGGATAACTGTGCCCCCCCTGACCGTCATCTATGAGATCTTGATACGCGTCTGCAACTGTTTCAATTAATAGTTCAAGACACCTGTCTGAGAGATTCTTCCTTCTCTTCAGCTTAGCACCATAGTCCACATTTTCATCACTCCAACCATCAATAGCTTCCCAGCAACGATACTTCAAACACAAAGCTCGAAACTTCCTCCTCCACTGGTGCCAATATGTTCTATCCAATTTCGGACACTCAGTCTCCTCCTTTATCACAAAGATTTCTTCCGACATGGTGAGACTTTGCTTTGGGTATCCCCTCTGGCGGCGTGTTCTTCTTCAATGGCGGCATCCCTCTTGACTGAGATTTTCTTTCTGAGTTTCTGGCACTTCTTTTACTCACTCTTCCATTTTTAATTCTCTGACGTCCACTGGGCCCATAACCAGGGTTCGGAAAGTTACTCAATTTTTTATAACTAGTACCGTTACAGTTACTTGTCCCGAAATTTTTACTAGTTACTATTACCGTTACTTTTGTGCGCAAAAGTAACTAGTACCGTTAACGATAAATTTGTAACTAGTTACTTTTACTATTTCAGGGAGAGTAGAGTAGTTCAATGCGCCAAAAGCCGCCCCTCCCCCGGTTACTTCTCCAAGCTGATCGGGAACAAACGTCGCCTCTTCGTTGCTCCGCGACCAAGGTCAAGTGCACGACTGCCTTTAACCACTTCTTTGTATAATTGCGACCGTTTTCACGCCATCTCTTCATAATTGACCTGCCGCGCCGATTCCCAAACATGTGAGTCCGCGCCCCCGCCTCGCCCGTCTCCTGCCTTTGTCTATTGAGGCCTGGCACTTTCACTGGGAGAGAGACAGGATGCCGCACGTCTTGCTCCGGCCTTTATGCCATTCTCGGGACCAATAAACCAGGAAGGTTGACCGGCAACGGCTATGGCATCCGGAACAAATTGTAGTGCTTGTTCCCCGTCAGGAAAGTGTGACGGTCACCCAAATCGGACCTCGTCTGAGCCGTGACGTCACACAAATCTGACACCGCCCCTGGATTTGGACCTTAGGGGGGGGGGGAGAAATAATGTTGATTTGGTTCAAGATGGTCACTTAAACTGGCCCGCCTTCCCTCGCGGTGGCAGCCATGCCCCGCCGCTCCATGACTTGGGGCCGCCGCCGAGCTCAGTTTGGTGCCAATCTCGTCACTGAAGTTGGCCCAAATTTTTTGGAGTGTGTTAAATGCGCTCTTCACCATGTCCGGGCCCTGTTTGAGTGCCGTGAGTGTTCGGAGCGGAGGGTCCCGGGTTCGAATCCTCCCGTTTCTTTTTCATTTTTTAAAGTCTCTGATCGAGTTTTCCTCTCGGGAAACAGGTTGTGGTCCTTAAAAGGACCTTTTTAATTGGCGCTTAGGCCCCGCCTACAGCAACTTCGTTTCGACAACTATCGGAACCTCGCAATGTGGGCATGGAATGGTGGTCCAGTAAGCCCCGTCTCGCAGTTCGGCCGGTTGGGATGCCGCTTGCATAACCGATGGCGGGATGTCCACGTGCGACGTTTGGGACCGTCCAAGCTCTCTCGGCGGGATGTCCACGCACGCGACCTCGTTGTAGGTGAGCTCGCGGACTGGTGGTGGTGGCGCTGGTACGAGCACCAGGTTCACCGTCTCCTTGTTCTTGAGGTTAGAGAAGAGGTGAAACACCTCCTCCGTAACGGCCAGCCACTCGTCCTCGCGCTCCTCCGGCTCCTCCGCTCGGGCCATGCTTCGCGTGATTGGCATGATGGTGACTAGTCGCTGGTCCGAAACGCAATGCCAGCGTCGTGCGGTGCGGCCCAATTTATACAAACGAGGTGTGCTCCGCCCGCGCGGTAGCAGCACACCTCCTACCAGTGGCGCGCTCTAGCGTAGAAGTGGCGGAAAAGAAGGTCGGGGAGGGGAAGGAAAAGGTAAAGTCTTTGATCGAGTTACCCTCTCGGGAAACAAGTGGTGGCCCCGTGTGTTTTAATTCCTTGGGCCGCTGGAATAGCCCTAAAAAGGGCTTTTTGGGTTCTACATTGAGCAATATCAAATAAGAAAATTTGGCATCCTTACGTAAAATTGACCAAGAAACTAGAATATAACCTCGGATTTGACGTGGGACAAATACTGGCTGCACCAGCCTCAGAAAACAACTAAAATATGGCCTAAAATTTACGTTTGGCTTGGGACCTTTGTGGAAAACATTTTTTTGCGCCATCCAATGTTTTCATCATGTAGAAAAAAAACAAGATAAGTCAAATGAGCACCCGCGCAGATTTTCCTTACAAGCCGTTTAGAAGTTATGGGACCTTGAAGTCTAAAAGTTACGTCCAATATACCTGACATAGGAAGTTTTTTCAAAAAATTGACGAAAAATACCTTCTGCATACATGAATCGATTCATCTCAGCAAGTCAAAGAAAAAGTTCCATTACAACTACGACGTCCGAATCGAAATGTAAATTTTCTGGATCATACAAGTTTTAAAGTATAATGGTCTAGAACATTTACATTTCGATTCGGACGTTGTAGTTGTAATGGAACTTTTTCTTTGACTTGCTGAGATGAATCAATTTATGTATGCAGAAGGTATTTTTCGTCAATTTTTTGAAAAAACTTCCTATCTTAGGTATTTTGGACGTAACTTTTAGACTTCAAAGTCCCATAACTCCTAAACGGCTTGTAAGAAAAAGCTGCGCAGGTGCTCATTTGACTTATCTCGTTTTTTTCTACATGATGAAAACATTGGATGGCGCAAAAAAAAAATTTCCACAAAAGTCCCAAGCCAAACGTAAATTTTAGGCCATATTTTAGTGGTTTTCTGAGGCTGGTGCAGCCAGTATTTGTCCCACGTCAAATCCGAGGTTATATTCTAGTCTCTTGGTCAATTTTACGTAAGGATGCCAAATTAGAACCCCCCGGGGTGAAAGTTGTCCATGTAGCGCAAAATACCCAAATCCGTGTTTTTACTCCAAAAGTTAAACTAAAATTACCCGCAACGAAGCCGATAATTTTTTGCAGGATCTGGAAATTTGGCAAAAGACTTCCCTTTAGGTTTCTAAAAAGCCCACAAAATATCAGGAGAATCAGAGGAGGTCATGGAGATGTGTGGCTTTTCTTATTTGATATTGCTCATTCCGAACGCTGCCTTACTCCTTCTTTCCTTCCGGCACTATCAGCAAAAGCTTATGGCCGCACTTAGGGCAATTCACTGCGTTTTGGGCTGGTGCGGGCGGTTCAGCAGAGACGGGGACAAGCGGGTCGGCTCACAGTGGTTTAAAAGGTGATTTTTGGGAGAATAAGTCCTAGCAAGCGTTCCATTCGACCAAACGCTACTAAAATTTAACGGCATCATCTCTAGGCAATAGGGAAAGGTCCACTAGAAGGAAAATTTGATGCGATGAAAATTGGAATGTCAATGCTAGAATAAAGCGAAAAACAGCAAAATTAGGAGAAAAATAAACGATTTGAACAGAAGCGCTCAACTAAAAAATGCTCAGAATACTTCATTTTCGACTTCTGAGCTGCTAAAACTATTTTTTCAATGAAAAAAAAAAGGTATATGAAAAGAAAAACAACCGTACAATTGTTTTTTGCACTTTAAGCGGTGCACTCTACAGGCGATCGGCGCAAAAACCGGTCAATTTGGCCCGCTTTTGATATGCTTTTCCCCTTGCGCTCCGGTTTGCGGACGAGTGCGGAATAGTTATCATCAGGGCATCTTAATATACATGTAAGGGAAGCGCCTCGCACCAATAACTCCGTGCCACCGAGTGCCCCCGATGTCCGAAACTCAAACAGTGTGTTTTTAAATGTTTTGAACGCATTTGTAGCAAAAACCCGCAACCATGGGCCAAAACACGAACGCAATAATGCGCTGGGCGCTGCTTTCCTTTGTCTAATGATGATACAAAAAGAAATACACGCCAGGATACCAGTAGCATCGCCCTCCTTGGGAAAATAGGGGTTGGAAACATTTAAGAAAATTAGGTGAATTTGATCAAAATACAGAAGACTAAAATCAAACCCATCCTACCTAGTGGCTCCCAGAGATATAAAAATCTATAAACGTCATTTTATGTTGTATTGGAGTATTATAGTCCGTTTCCGCCCCCCAGGTCGCTCCCAGGACAGTTTTGAAAAATCGATTTATTCCCCCTAAAACAGGATTTTAAACCACTGTGCGGCTTCTTGCACTGCAGCAGACGGCGGGGCTTCCTCTTCACTGCCTGCTTCATCAGAAAAACGAAGCATCAGTTTGTCGTCGTCGGAAGGCCATTGGTCATCCCCGTCGCTCTCCCCGTCGGTCTTGGCACGTTTTTGCGGTGGTTGAGCCATGATTCATGATAAGGGACAATAATGCACGGCGGTATTTATAACAGTGCCGCGCCGGGAGCTGCGAGCACTGTGATTGGCTGTTGCTGCGCCGCAACCCTCCCCGCCCCTCTCTCCCGTGGTGTGCTGCGAGCGCGCGCTAGCAGCACACCAGCGGGTGGAGTGGCACAGTGGCCGATTGGACCCGATTTCGTGCGAAAAATGTTTTAAGCCTAAACGATGCGAGGTACGATATACCTCCCCCCCTTAAAATCACCCAAAAAAATCAAATTCAATGTCCGATTGTAAAAAAAAACAAATTTAAAATTTTTAATCGTAAATTTTATTACATCATAACTTTGTAACTATGCTATAAATGTGATTAAGTTATGAAAACTTATTAGAGAATATTTGTAAATTCCAGTTATTACAAAAACATAAAAATAAATTTATAAAAAATGAAAAATAAACAAAATTAAATTTTAATGAACATAAACTCTTTGTAACTTTCACATGTCAACATCAAAATAGTAAAAAAAGCACAAAAAAAACTATCACCGCTTAGTCACAGCATATCATCAGCTTCACTGTCGTCATTTGTAACAAAAAAATCACTCTCTCTAATACTAGAGATTGGTGCTTCTTTAAACAGAGCCAAGACGGTGCTGCAAAATTTCAGAGTTTTGGGCTTAGGCTTCGGTCGGTGCCTGTACAGAGCAGGGTCGGAGGAAACAAGGAGGGAGTGAAGCAAGTCGGTATTTCCAGCGGTTCGATCGCACAGTCTGGTGTGGTGCTTACGATCGTGCCTCACATCCTTGTGCCTCGACTCGATGGGGTCCTCAGAAAGCATTCCAAGCGGGACCGGTGCAACTTGCATCATATCTGCCGCATGGATCAGGAGCTAGAAAGAGGGAAAGAATTTGTCCTAGTTTTATGGGCGAATTTGTTGAATACACACAAAACACACGAACCTTATGAACTGAACTGGGCATGTAATACCATTTGTACTTCCTGACATATTCCCGTGCGGTCTCTCTGGCATATGCCCGGAAGGCATCTACGTCTACGACGTACGTTGATGCTACCACCACGAGAACAACTCGGAAGCGCTCTAAAAGTTTCAGGATCGAGACCTAAAAGAAACATAAAAGAGCGTGTGCATAGCATATCAGAGAAGATGATAAACCAAAATATGAGCGTTTAATTGCGAGCGATGCGTACCTGTCAATGATGCAGTAACCTCTGGTTTTTCAAAAAACTTTCTTGCAAGGTTTCCGTCATTGGTATTTCCAAACCCCCCTGGTTTAACACTGTCAACCTTGATTCCAATGCCATCTTTCAGACTCTGTTTTACCTTCTTGGTTTGAGCAGCTATTTCATTCTTTTGGTCTTGAGAATATTGACAATAAGCACGCTTAACTGTAAGCCTGTACGCTATGTGCTAGAACAGCTCCAATGAGCGTATCCACGCATGAAGGACAGACAGGAAAAACCTCAATGCAGATTGGTCTATGGGTCTTGCAATTAAGTTATCAATGTTGTTCATTTGAGACGGGGTAGCAAGACAAACGTTGCAGTTCATTGGGCCTAAACAGCATAAAATGCTTATCACTTTTCCGTCAACCATTGACAGCACTGCCCTGAAAATTGAAAGAAAACGTGAACAAAAAATTTTACATAAAATACATTGTGCCTAATTTTCAAAAATATTTTTACCTGTGTGTGAATATTAATGTTACCCCGTTGGGTAGATCAATCCGGACTGAGTTCAATGCATCGATTTGGAACTGCACTGATTTGTGTATTTCAATCACTGTTTCCTTTGTCTCCTTCCGAAAAAGGACTTGAATTGGCCGACAATGACGTGGCAACGCCTTGCAGTGCACTGTCCGCACTGCACCGCGACCCCCTCTCCCCTCCCCCTCTCCCCTCCACCCTCTTCCCTCTCCCCTCTCCCCTCCCCCCGATTTTTCCGAACGTCGATGGGAGAGTGCAGCCTTTTTGACGCATTTTCCGCGCAACCATACCAATTGGGATTGTAGTAGGTCAGTAGCTAATTTTTTTCTTTAATTTTTTTCAGAGAAACCTGAATTTTGTTATGGAACAGCTGAAGGCTGTATTGACTAAGAAGCAATACGACTTCTTAATCGATTTCACGTCCAAGTCGGAAATTCTGGGTGAAATGCTTTTGGTGAGTAACAAATTCGATATCCCCAGGGTGCCAGAGAACTTGCATGCCCGCTCAGGGACCAGCACACGAGTGAGTGAGTGAGTGAGTGAGTGAGTGAGTGTGTGTGTGTAGGTGTGTGTGTTGTGTGTGTAGGTGTGTAGGTGTGTGTGGGAGAGAGAAAGGGGGAGGGGCGGGGGCGTGTGTGCGTGCGTGTGTGTGTGCGTGCGTGTGTGCGAGCGTGCGTGCGGGCGCGCAGTGTTGGACCAGGTTTCCCTGGAAATAATCGCATGGTGGCTCACAGTGGGCCAGGAGACCGGCGCAGGCGTCCGAAACTCTAGACGCGATTTGAGCTCCAGAGTCGCCAAATCGGACTGGAACCGAAAGTGTGACCCCATGAATGGATTCCTCGTTTGAGCAATCCATTGGTGGGAACATCCACGGTCGGTTCAAGTCCTATTTAGCAACTTTGGAGCTCAAATCACGTCGAGAGAGAGAGAGAGAGGGAGAGGGAGAGAGAGAGAGAGAGATGGTAAAAGATCGCGCAACGCCATCGTGTCGAAAGGGTTGCGTATCTCAGCCTTCCCACTAGGCAACTTCTTGGCAAAACCGATAAATTGGCAGGCAGGCTGAGATAGGCAACCCATTCGTCACAGGTGCGTCGCACGCTAATTTGCCAATTAAAGTGGCGACACTTAACCGCCATTGCGCGCGGCAGTCTGCGACATGGTGTTTGTCGATGGTAGCGCTCGCAAGATAGTGCATATTCTCTTGCCCACGGTTTGAAGTTAACAGAATTTATTAATAAATCGGCCGTTTTCTGTTTCTTTTTTTAGGGCCGAGTAGGACTTGGACAGCTTTTTTTCGACGCTGCACTGATACCTCACCGTGCCACGACCGAGCACTTGGGGCAGGCCAAGAAGGAGGGCACCTGGCAGCGGTTATGCACCGCGGGAAAGCGGCCGGCGCACTGCGCGACGTTCAAGACCCTCCAGGCGCTGATGGGGCCTTCACCTGCCCCGAGGGTCCTAGCGGCTCTTTTCACTTTTGTCGGGGGAGTGGTCTTGGCGCCACAGCCAACGCATATCCCAATCCCAACGCCGGTCCAAGCCCTCCCCATTCCGGACGAATACAGAGTAAGCATCAACCATCCCTTAAAAATTGACGAAACTTCAAAAAAATATTTCTAACGACTTTCCTTTGTTAAATTATAGGGCGTGTTTCAAGTGACAACAGGGAGTAAATCTTTCAACTGCCCTCTCTGCAAAGAAGTTCTAATTAAAATAAATGCAAAAAGGCATTTGGTTAAGTGCAGTCCAGTCGCTGACATTGAACAGGATAAGAGACTGGCCATAGCAGAAGAAATAAAGAACAATAGATTTGGCATGTGCTACAGTCAGCTAAAGTTGGCGACCACTGAATTGAGCAAAGAAGACTCTTTATCCATCATGATCTGTTTTTATGTATTGGGAGGAATACTTTTAGATGATGCATTCCAACCTATGGATATATTAACTGCAACAACACAACAATAATAGTTCTTTTTGTAAAAATATTAAGAGAGTATTGAAATAAAGGTTGTATACTTAACAAAACGCAAAAAAATGACCATGAGTAAAATTATTGTCGAAAGCAGCACATCCATATAGCCACATAATAACCCTTTACCAGAACCAAGTCCGTGGCCGCTTCGCTGAGCGCAAAGGACATCAAGTAAACGACTCTGGCATGTGTGGATAGTTCTAGTCACCCCTCGGGAAGGTTTGCTCGCTGGTTGGCAAAACTCATTGACTCCGCACAGCGGCGTGTGGGCGGCACCGAGACGAGTTCAGAGACACGTCGCGGCCGGTAAAAGAACTCTGGTCAATGACCTTGGCAGGAAGGGGTAGTCCTGCACTCACCCCTTTGGGAGGGTTGCTCGCTGGTGAGCATATCTCATTGACTTTGGGTCGCGGCGAGTAGGGGGCACCGAGACGAGTCCAAGGACGCGTCGCAGTCCCCGAAGGACCTCTGGTCAATGACCTTGGCAGATGGGGGTTGAAGGAAACTCACCCCTTGGGCAAGGCAGCCCTTAGTTATCGAAAAGTCATTGACTTTGGGTCGCGGCGTGTAGGGGGCACCGAGACGAGTCCAAGGACGCGTCGCAGTCCCCGAAGGACCTCTGGTCAATGACCTTGGCAGGTAGGGGTAGTCCTGCACTCACCCCTTTGGGAGGGTTGCTCGCTGTTGAGCATATCTCATTGACTTCGGGTCGCGGCGAGTAGGGGGCACCGAGACGAGTCCAATGACGCGTTGCATTCCCCGAAGGACCACAAGTCAACGACCTTGGCAGGTGGGGGCACATATTTCATTTTCTCGGTAACTGTTAGGCTTGTTTGTTGGAATTATTTCTTAATTTTAGACATGGGATCGAGTGGTGGTCCTCTGCTACGTGCTACTTTGCAGATAGGTTCCGGTGAATGCGGTGTTGAAAAGGCAAATGGGAGTTCAAGTCAATCTAGACAACTGTCATCCGTGACGTCATGGACGGCCCATAACCTCACTAGCAGACGAGACTAGTATATTGCCTTTTCTTTACTTTTGGACCCCTTTTGCGGCTTGTATGCATTACTCAGACAACTTCTGCCAACTTCTAGAAGCTGTCGATACGGCGCGCGTCGCATTTCCTCGTCAACTCGGTAAATGGCACTTAATTTCTTTTGCCAAGTGGGAGCTGCAGAGCCTCACACTCTCAGACCCTCTACAGACTATTTATTCAGTATACCTACAGTTTATTATTTTTTTCTGAAATTGTAGTACTTTTAACTGTAAGTAAAGAAAAAATAATCAGCAACCCTACAGAAAAATGGTCTGTTGAAAATATTACCTGCAACTACAGTACTAATCAAGCAGAGAAAAATTACTGTTCCGTTCTAGTTAAAAATACCTATAAATGTTGACAAAATATTCTATACATACAGATAATATTTACAAGAAGTAACAGAAAAGGTTTTAAAGGTCAGTATAATTTCTTGGATGTTACCGCTATGGGTTACAACTAAACCATCTTTTAAAGGGCGCTTACAATGAGTTCTGTTAGGACTTCTCGAAGCTAAAAATGTTTTGTGGGATCATTTCGACTAAGCGTATTGCCTTTTAATCAACTTTATTTGTACGGAGAACAATTCCACTGGAAATATTTACTATAGATCACAGATAAGTCAACGACAAGTTATCTATAAAAGCAAACTTTATTTACTGCATTTGCAGAAAATAAATTCTTTGATTGAAAACAAATTTGTCACCATAATTCTACTGACGTTGTAAATTTTCTGTATTATAGTAAAAGATTGTCTATAATTACAAAATTTGTTCCGACTAATTATCTGCATCTCATGTAAAACTTATTCGATAAGTTATGGAAAATATTTACTATATTATAGTTACGCTCTAAAATGGGAGTGGCTCAGTTCTTATTCGCACACTTTGTCTAAAAATAAAACTAACCAATGCCAATACTAAACATCTTTTTAGACAAACTGTGTCACATTACTTGCTTTAGTTAAAAAAATTTTCGTTTATTTTAGACAAAGATTGCACTAGTCCCGTTTCATCATTTAAACGCATCTTATCGTGAGAAATATTATCTGAATACGTCAATCGTTTCGACACAGTTGATCAAAAATGTTTTCGTTAATCTGTGACACAGTTCGTCTTAAAATAAATACAAAGTTTCAATAAATATTATTTGTTGAAATTAATTATGAAAATTTGATGGAATTAATTATAAAAACTATTCCGAATTGATTAAAATTAATATAAATTCGAAATTATTCGACTTTTTTTTTTTAAATATTTGCAACTTAAGTGAACTCTCCGTAGCGGTGCTTCTGCTTAGCGTAAGGTAGGTAGATTTGGCTTACCACACATGAGGTATGAGAAATATCTTGCATCCAAAGGGCTAGCGAGAGGCTATACCTACAGTAGGAAAAATTGTATAGACCCAACTAGGGCCCCGGAGGACTGGCGCGAGACTACTCACTAGGTATGAGAAATTGTTCATTCAGGCTAGAAATACGTTATTCGCAGCTTCATCAACAAATTGAACAAGCAATTTGTTTTGGTCGATAATGCGCGTGGCATGCTGTTTGTAACTGCAGACTGGTTAAGGTAATGCCAGACAAGATGAAAATAAAAATAAATGGTTCCTGAACATGGCCTTAACAATGATATATTTTTGTGGGCCAGTTACAAGACGGAAGTAGACGGAAAGTTTGTCACTACGACTTTTCATGGCTTTTAAACGCTTGTTTATTTATCTGCTTGACGACCTGCACGTCCCTTGCTGGCACCCAAACCGACCCCGTGGCTCCTTGTTGAGTGCATTTGGGCCGAACGGAGCCATGTCTGCAACCTGTAATTGCTTATCAGTCCCATTGCAGTTAGTTGCACCAAGAAACCGTTTATTATGCAAAGCTTGCCATACTTTGTGTTCTCTCTGAATCGTGTCCTGATCAGTGTGTGATGTGAAGTGGGTTTTCATGGGGTTAATTGAAGATTGAACTATTTTATGTGAAGTGGACAGAACATTGGATCCACGTTGTCCCTACACTTATGATGACTAAACCATTTTCTTCATCCTTCATGGCAGAGCTAGGGAAGTGGTTTTATCTTGCTGCACCATGAGGCGGCGAGTTTGGCGAGTCCCGCTGACGACGTGCTTCACCCGTCCGCTGCAGCCAAACCAGCCACCAGTTCCCTAGGATACTCCGAGTTTCTGAGGAAACTGACATACGCCCCGATCTGTCCCGTGACGACCACTGGCCGCTGTCACGCACCGGCGGTGCGCAGCGTGCCCCAGCTGCACCCTGCACTGCAACATCAAAAGCCGCGCAAAGAGCCATGTAGGGTTTCTACTAGCTGCGCACAGCCGGGGATCTCCCTCCTCGCCCAAGTCACCCCGATGCGTCCTAGGAATAAGCGCCGAAGTCCCCTGCTGCCGAACCATAAGGTCCGATGTCCCCAGCCGCCGAACCAAAAGGTCCGATGTCTCCAGCTGCCGGACTAAAAGGTCCGATGTTTTTAACCCTATATTTCCCGCCTCTTTGCAATCGTTCCCTTTGCTTTTCCTGAATGAAACGGATGATACGGCAGTGAAAATGTCAATCTTTCAAGTGTGGACAATCCGAAGGTATAAGGAGAAATATGCTCCTAAGTCTGGAGAAGCAAGGGAAACGATTGCAAAGTGGCGATAAATATCCCAGTGAGAAATGAGTGCTCGAATCGACGTCGATTCGACGTCGTCAGTTCGAAATCCTGTAGACGATCGATCCTACAAAATTTTCGATTGATTTTCGATGACCCTTTTCCAGATTACAGAACCCATTTTAGAACAAGGGCACATCAGTCAATCGTATATTTGATCAACTTTCTTAGCGCTATTCCGTAAAAATGTCAGACATCGAATCTTCCGCGATTCGAGATCGATCATGTTAAACCTTCGAATCTCCGGCTTTTCGAAGTTGATTCTCCCGCCTGCAACCCTGCGTTCAAAACCGTCGTTCATGAACGAAGAATTTGCCCTACAGGGTTTAAAAACTGAACTGCAGCCACCTGGGGTTACGTTTCAGAGACCTGCCGCTAGGTGGCGCCTTGAGCGCCGCGTCAGATCACCACTTAGTAATTTCGATTAATGTTATTAAAGTAAATAATTTTTGCAAACAACATCATCTGTTGCCTGACTAATTATCAGCTCTAGCCATTAGCAATAAGCTTTTAACACAATATTACGCTGAAGTCGATAAAACCCCATTTCCATGTTGCCTCTCGCTGGCGTCTGCGTTCGGCCATTATGTTGGGTGCCCGCATGATCCTCCGTATACTTGTGGTTCATCTGAGGGATCCTTGGCATAGAATCGTCCTCGCACGACCTGGTCGAGTGCTTCAGCCCCAACAGCTTCAACGCCCACGCACTGCCACACCTAGGAATCCATATCGAATCGACGGAGATTCGATGAGTAATCGACGGACTTTCGATGAGTCGAGACTATTACTAAAATACTTTGTTTTCCTCGTTAGAGTTTCAAATTTGTTCTCAGAAGCTAAAAGATCCTGAGGATCGATTTTTGATCGATGTCGAAAAGTCATCGATTTCGCGGACAAAATCCGGTCGATTCGACGCATCGATCGATCTCCACTATCGATGTCGAATCGACGTCGATTCGAGCACTCATTTCTCACTGGGATGGGGTTAAAAACATCGGACCTTTTAGTTCGGCGGCTGGGGACATCGGACCTTTTGGTTCGGCGGCTGCGGACATCGGACCTTATGGTTCGGCAGCTGAGGACTTCGGCGCTTATTCCTAGGACGAATCGACCCGTCACCCAAGGGCTTCGGGCTGGCTGGGCTGGCCTACGTACTGCAGAGGCGTCCTCGGCGGAGGGACACGCGCGCGGCTCGATTCGTAAAGCACTGTGGCGCCAAGGGACAGCGGTCAGACAGTGGCCTCCACGCTGCCTCGCTCAGCGGTGCTGCCCTCCACCAAGTGCATCGCGTGCCTCAGCTGCGCGCCGCACTGCTTCCTGAGGCGTGAGGCGCAGCGTTTGCCTTCCCGGCCAGCCAGATGACTTGGCGAGCTGGCCGCCACCAAGTGCACTGCAAGAAAAAGTGTAGATAATACAACAAAAGTACAACAAAAACTGTACAATAAAAGTACAACAGGGATTGTAGAAAGTACAACGAGAATTGTACAGACCACAACGAGGCCTGGACTGCACAGCACTCGTCATGCCGGTTCCATTGTACTTTGTACAACAATTGTACAACAGTTGTTGTACTTTGAAAGTACAATAAATTCCTGATAAAAAATTTGCCAGTAATTTGTGTACTTTCGTTGTGGTCTTTTCTTGCAGTGTGCATGATGGCGGTGCATCGCGCGCCTCAGCTGCGCGCCGCGCGCCGCACTGCTTCAGGCGCGGATCCAGGGGAGGGGTAGTGGGGATAATCACCCCCTCCTTGGGTACTTAACAGGCCGCCTGGAAGGTAGGCAACACGCACTGCTTTGCCCTCTAAGTAGGCAAAAAGCACTGCTTTACCCCCTCCTTGGGAAAATCTGGATCCGCGCCTTCACTGCTTCATGAGGCGCAGCGTTTGCCTTTCCGGCCAGCCACATGACTAGCCAAGGGGTAGCCGACTCGTGTATTACTCCGTACCCGGCCGTGTATTACCTTGTATTACCTTGCATTAACTGTATTATCTGTATTACCATATATTACGTGTATTATTATGTATTACGTGTATTATTGTGTATTTCACGTGTAATATTGTGTATTACACGTGTAATATTGTATTACCATGGATTTCTTGTATTACTTTGTATCACTTGTATGACTAATATTATTTATATTCCGTGTATTACAGGTTACCTTGTAATAAGGAGTATATTTTGCATGAAATTGACAAATTTCAATTAAAAATTTATGTGGTTCACCTTTATAGCTCATTAACTGTTCGTGACGCGACGTAACTAGAGTGCGTAGTGTCTTCAACTCCAATTTAAAGTTCCCGCTACCACGATCGGATGATCGGGACTTGTCGGGGCGCTTCGGGCAGCTTCAGCCTGGCCGTTTTCAAGTGTCGTGAATCTGCTAATAAATAGTAGTTATTTTTCTTGTACCATTTTTTTTTTAAATCCAGGAGACCCTCTAAGGGTGGCTTTGTTGTCTACTAATCGTCTCTTTCAAAATAAAGGAAAGCAGCTGAAATTTTTGCGTTTTTGTACAGTGCTAGGTGCCTCTCTTTCTTCTATCGGGTAGGACAAACACAACTATCCACTATGATATTTACATTTGATATTTGAATTGATATTCAAATTTGATACGCTTTTCCGAAGCTGCAACCGTCCGTCCGTCATCGGGCCAGTGGCGCCTGTTAGGTAGGCCCCCAAGCCGTCCTGCAACACACCATTGTCCCACGGGACGGTTACATGGTCTACCTTGCAGGCGCTGGTTTAGTGGGCAAGAATGCAGAGGGTCCAACCTAGGGACCCTCTGTGTCAGAGATGCGCACGCTGGCCGCGAATCCGGCTTTCTGATTGGTCGAGAGTAAACTGGGGGAAAAACCGCCCGATGCGAGGCCAGAGTGGAGGTGGAGGGGGGACGCCACCCGGCCGGGAGCCTCGCAGTGCTAGTCTCGCACGGGGCGAAAATCGCCCGGTTTACTCCAGCAGTCGAGCGTGTGCATCTCTAACACAGAGGGTCCCTAGTCCAACCCTCTCAAACGGAGATCTGACTGAATGATACTTCTATACGTCACGAGAGTACCCCGTTGTAGGCCGTAATACACTGTAATGCTCTTGTGTTCATTAATAATACATTGTATTATCTATAATACTCTATATTATTTGTATTCTTGACAATCTTCTGTAACACTGTGGTATTTATATTACCTGTATTACCTTGTATTTATTTGTATTACCTATAATACTTCTGTATTACTTGTATTAATTATATTTCTTGTATTCCATGGTAATACATATAATACCTGTATCATATTACTCCGTCCCCGGCTCAGGCGAGTCGGCTACCCCTTGTGACTAGCGACCCACATGACTTGCCGTCCGGGCCGTTACTAAGTGCATGATGGCGTTGCGTTGCATCCTAACTGAGTGGCAGGGAGCGCGTGAGTTTGAATTCGGGATCGGCGCTGGGGCCAGGGTTTGACAATGTCTGAAGAGGGGGACGCATAAATCGCCGACCTCAGTTACAGGAAATTTATTTTAAGTTGTAATATTGAGTCCTGTAACTCAGTCACCCACCTACTCGTCCGTCTACTCTAACAAACCCCGACCCGCCGCCGTTTTCGAATTCGAATTCTCGCGCGGTTTTGCCAAGAAGAAGAAAGGAAGAAGAAGGTCCCTGATTGGTCCTAGCAGCCGACGGCGGCCGTCAACCATGTTCGTGATGATCCTTTCCAAGTACTACGTTTACACGAGAGAGCTAGCCTCGGTCAACTCGAGGGGTGAGGGAGTGGAGGGGAGACACCACCCAGCCAAGGCTAGCAGACGTGGTGTTTACGCGGTGCTCGCGCTGGGACGTTCTAACCTCAAGATAGCCTAAACAAATTCGAATTTAAGTCGAAATCAGGTCGAAATTTGCTTTACGCAATAGACAATGGATATTTTTATTCAGAAACAATCAGTTACAAGTCGTAAAAATCAAATCAATAAAAATCACGTAAAATAAAATGAGTAAAATAATGATTTCATACAACGGAAAACTTCTTCCCATGTTTTTCCAAAGATTTCGCAGGTGTACTCATTATGATAGAAAATAGATGGGCCTACAACACCTCAAAAACACTACGCACACCTAACCTCACTTGACCCGGTGGTGTTTACACGTGAAAGCTAGCCTCGGTCAACTAGTTAGCTAGGCTAGCTCGAGAGAGGTAACTCTTAACCCACCTCTCGTGTTTACGCGCGCGAGTTGACCGCGGCTAGCTCGAGACGACCCCCTCCACTCCCCCACCCCTCGAGTTGACCGAGGCTAGCTCTCTCGTGTAAACGTAGTACTCAAAAGGTTGGACGGGCGTGCATCCATAGGGCCCGTGCAATACGCGAAATATGGCGGTACGAAAGTATGACAAATTCACGAACTGAGACCAGCAGACGACGCCAGCAGACGCATAAAACTAGCGATATTTAAATATCCCGATGAGTTTTTACCAGATCTATGTTAAGAGTTCGTTTCTCAGCATATAAAAAGTACTCCGTAATCTTACTTATCACAGATTTCCTTCAAAGGTTCGAATAAAAGTGTTACATAATGGTCTGACCCTCTAGCCCCGTTTGAACTACCGCGCCTCTTTGCCGTCAAGCTTAGTTTCAGAAACTATCCACTAAGCTCTCTGAAGGACACTGGGTCAAAGAACAAAACTTTCTGATTCTAGAGAGGGTTTTGTTTTGTTCGAGAGGCTAAGTATTTGCAAGATTCGATCAATTTCTTTGGCGTCGGCTGCTGTAGACTCAGTTCGCGAGAGAACGTTTTCGGGTCCTTTACCCGGCAGTGACATAACGGTACGCTATTGCACGAGCCCTATTTGTGTTTATTTACAGAGCACAACTTTATTGCAGTTCTTGCAGTAAAAAAATCAAATGTCAATTTCTCATACCAAGTGTGTACCGTGTAGCCTCGCATGAGCCTCCATGGTGGCCCGCTGCGGCTCAGCTATTTTTCATACAATGCTGCCAAGTTTTTCATACCTCTCTTAGTAGATCAAATCCATCCAACCTAAGCCAAGCACAAGCACCGCAATGCAAAGTTCGGTTCAATTAAAAAAAAATCACATAATTAAAAACATGAAAAGAAATAACTATAAAAATTAATAGTTAATAAAAATTCATTAAATTATTAAATGCAAAATGAAAAAAGCAACATAATTCCATACGCAAAGTTAAAAAAAAGAAACAATGTTTTTGAAAAGTTGCAAAGACGTAGAAATGTTTTAGTTGAAGTGTGGTGATGAGGATTAACAATGTAGAAAAACCAGAGACACACATTATCTAAAAAAACATTCAATATAGGATAAAGTGTGTCAATTATCTTTGTAAATGTTTAAAATAATGCTTTTGTTTTAAATAATGTGTGTCAGTATTAAGAAAAAACCATAATAACTATTAAAAATAGTTTTTTAATAACAAGATTGTTTTTAGACAAAGCGTGCGAATAAGAGTCGGGCCCGTCCCTCTAAAATCACTAAGCCGCAGAGTATTTTTTCTACAATATAGAAAAAATAGTCAGTTAAGGTCTGAGAGTGCACCGCTGCCACTGGCCGCCAGGTGGTGCCACCTTACGACGACCTCGAGCGTGGAGTATCGCGGCTAGGGGGGTCGGATTCTTTTGCACACCATAGTACTGTTGTGCATTTGTTAAAAGTGTGTAGATTCTATCACTGTTGTGCATTAGTTAAAAATGTATAGATTCTATCATTTCATAGTACTGTGTTTCATGTCTTCACAGCCATGATGTTGTATTTATTTCCTCATGTTAGTCATTTTATGTTTTTTTTAGTGTCTTTGTGAGCATTTAATCACTGATTTTTTTGTTTTTATTGCAATAGTTTTTTGTTTATCATGTACTTAATTTTCTATCTGGTCGATTTAATTTTTTTTTCTGTGTCAATATTCTGTGTCGAGTCATTCTTGCATTTGTAAAAATAGAGTTTGAACATAGGTTTGTTAAGATTTTATTGGGTTCAAAAATTAAGGGGGAGTGTCAATTTTCAGCAGTTGGTATCACTGTTTGTAGTAATTTTTGTTCTTCTTGTTTACCCCCACCATGTAGTTTCATCTTCCTTGTCACGTGCTCACGAATAAATCTTCAGTCTACGGTTAGAGTCATCAAGAGTCGCTTGTCCTTTCAATAATTCCTCTAAATCACGCCACAAGTCCAACAGTCCCATTCTTAAAGGCATGGACCAAAATCGGGGTCCCGCACTTGCAAGCGTGCACTGTAAAAAAAAATTGCGAATTTTTGTAACTAGGGTGCTGAAACGCCCCTGCCCCCATCCTTCAATCACGAATTTCACAGCCAAAGGGTTGAAAAATTTAGTAACCCACTGGCCCTAAAATTTTGTCTTCCAATGGGTGTATAAGGGAACCATTGTTACCCAAATACAAAATTTCTCACATGGGTAACAGTAGGTATCTCCAACTGCCATAGGTGCATAAATATTGCATCTTGGCCGTAAGAGGCACCTCAACTTGCGTATGGGTGTAAATCTTTTGCACTGTGGGCAAGTGACGCCTGGGGGTTCCTAGGGGGCGGGCTGACCATGGAAAAATCACGGAATGGATTGGCATTGAACGTGTCAGCTCAACTCAGAACTCAGCGCCTTCAACCACTGCGCTGCTTAGCCATCTGAGTGGAGAGGCCTCCAAAGTTCTACTTGACGCAGCGGCCTCGAGGCCGTCTTCCTGTAGCGCAAGCCACGACGGATGATTTACCTGTGTGGGCATATTAAGGGTCCCAGGTTGCCCACAATGTTAATTTCTTACACATGGGCATAGTGGGCCATCCCAGACCCTCGACAAATGTAAATTCAGTCATGTGGACAGCAATTTTTTTCGACCCCAAGATGCTAAATTTTGTCATGTGAGCCCCAAAATTAGGCCTGTGGGTAAGCTCAGTGCCTTCCATCGCCCAAATCACGGATCTCGCCTCATATGTACGGATTTCAACGACACGAAAGCGAATTCCGCTGCCCAATGGGTCGATGCATTTCATCAAGTGGGCAGTTCAAGTGACCTTCTGCAACCCACTGGGTGCAACTGGACACTTTGTACATTTGGTGAACAAATTTCACAGCCAGTGGGTTTCAATATTTACTAATATTTTTTACAGTGTGGGACAAATGCGGTCCACACTTGAAGGCGTGGGACATCTTGGTTCACACTTACATGTGTGGAACGGTCCCACTCTTGGATTTGCAGTGAAAAAGCACAGCCTTGACAAGATTTATCATTCTGGAAGTGCGCAACAGAAACAACACCATATGTGGGCTTTGGCAGTTTTCAATATTGTTCAAAGAATCAGAATTGATATATTTCCACCGAGCAACTTAGTTGCTTCCAGTCATGTTGCTACCTTAACGTCGCTGTAAGTCTAATTCCTGCACACTAAATGTTCTATGGTGAAATCTATTCGTATTACGAATAAACATTATGGTCTCCTACGGTACTTGCTGCGCAAACATAATACGAATGAAGGGTCTCATATGTTACGGTGAACCTTCTCCGTAAAGAAATGCTAACTGTACTTTACGAATCCCAATTATGAATCTGCTTGCTCCCCGTAAAAATGGAAGCCATTCGTGAACCATGATAATTTTTCATTTAGAAAAAATTGCTTACCCTTTTTACACTGTTATAAAAACAAATCTTAAATTTAATACACTTAGACCCTCTTAAATTTAATAACATTTTGAAAGGATATGAAAACTCATAAAGGTTTGCGAAACTTAAGAAAATTTCCAACATTTACGAAAATATTACTGACAAGTTATGAAAAGGTAGGTTAATTCCAGAAACTCTATCAAAACTCAAAAACAGGTTGCTGACAAGTGGCATTGTTTACCAAATGCAATAAATTGTCTTTTAAAATTTAAAATTATTATGACTTGTCATATTTTATTCTGAGCCTGACCCTTAAAAAATAATTTTCATCGGACGCTACACCAATATGCACGTAAATCAAAAACTTGGATATTTCTGATCATGCAAACACGTGGCTAGAGGCCTCTAAAGGAGCGCTTTCACTGCCTGACCGAGGCTTCGCAGGGAGAGGTTTGGAGCCCTCCACGGGGAATCCATAACTGTTCCCCTGTCATACTGCCCCCCTTTATATATTATTAATTTATATAGGCATTTAATGATACAGAAAATGTTAAACTATTACAAGAAAAGTATTTGTAATTATTTAATATCAATAAATATAGACTAGTGTTGCCAAAAAATATTTATGTTTCGCGCTTAACTATTTCCCCAGTGTTAAGTTAAATATATGCGAGCAAGTTACTATGCAAAATAGTCTCAAAATGCAAGTCATCAAAAATAACATCTCTAACTGCCCCCTATATGATGGTCTAACTGCCCCCAATATAATTATTTTTTAAAAAGTGGTTATTTATTAAATAAATAAATAAACTATTTTAACAGTTCTTTTCCATGCACGATTGTCTAAAAATTTAATTAAAAATAATTGAATATATGTTTTTATTTTTATTGTAAATTATGTTATTAAAATACGGGCTTACTCGATTCTTCGTATCGCAGAAAATATAAATGAACATATAAATATTTATATTATTTATTTATTTAATTGTTGGTGGCGAGTTGGTGAGGCGTGCATGTGTCAGCGCGGGCGAGGCGAGCGTTTCAGGTTGGGCGCGCACAACGTGCTACTCGCGGCGAGGCTACCTAGTCGTCAGTCCTATGAAAAATTCTTCGCAGCGAATAGTCATGCACCAAGATGACCCATTCACGAGGCTTCCATACAGGCCGTCGTATGAGAAATCTGGCGCCGCAAACATCGCGACGCCAGCGCCCCAGGAGCGGTGCAGTGAGTTCATGAAACAGCACCGCCAACAATCCAAATCAAGTTGCGAACGCGAAGTAAGGGACTTGCCAGGAGAAGCATGGAATAAGCTTTTTTTCGATTAAGAAGATGAAGAAAAGAAGACGTCTCGTCAATCTCTCCCACCCCCGACGGCAAGAAAGCCACATTTATTGCTATCGCAGAGCAGGTGGTGGCCAGTGCCACTCGAAATGGAAAGTGATTCCGCCCTACACTGTTATTCTGGGGTGCTCTGAAAGTTGCTGCCTTGGGCGTTTTCCCCGGGTTTTGTAGCGCCTTTTGGCGCCTCTCCAGAAGGCGCCTTAAGGCGTTTCACCACGAGGCGCCTTAGGCGCTCTTTCTTGAGACACCTTTGGCCCAGACCAAGTCCCCGGGGTCCCTATGGGAGCAGAACAAGGTGTTTGCTGCCCATACACCTTTGTGCATGCAAATGCATACGAATGCATCAACACTGCATTAGCAAGGTGCTTGGTGCCCAAACACCTTGTTCTGCTCCCATAGGGACCTCGGAGACTTGGTCTGGGTCAAAGGTGTCTCAGCAAAGAGCGCCGAAGGCGCCTCGTGGTGAAACGCCTTAAGGGGCTACAAAGCCTATGGCGAACACCTTAGGCAGCAACTTCCACAGCACCCCAGAATAACAGTGTATCGACACTTTAAATTCGTATACTCAAAAACAATGCAAGTCCTCACACTAAGCCCGTTGGTCTCGGCTTACTACTCTGCACTAACTCTCCATTCATCTCCATCAGACAACGAATAGGATAGCGCAAAACACTAATGTAAAAGGTCGAAAGGGGCCCTAAGCAAAGTGGGTCAAACCATAAACACGAACCAAGTGTTTGATCTCACGACCAGTGTGCGGATAACCTGCCGCGATCTTCTTGCCGTTTTGCGCGATAGTACCGTCTCTACCCACCGTCTCCAGCTACTTCATGTACATCTGCTGGACCACTGCTAAATTTCCTTAACACGTCATTTTGCAGCGTGGCTGGAGTCACTAGGAGAAGGATTATTTAAGAAAAACAGGACCTTACATCGACCCCCTTGGATTGTCACGCTTTTTTTTTCTCAAGTAGTACTCCTTAAAAGATAAGGATTGCCAAAATTTCAGACCCCTAGGTCCCTTCTTGTGGATTTGGTAGGTAATTTTCGTTTTTTTTACTGTTTTCACAATGAATTTGGGTATTTCTTGCTACGCAACGACTTTTTGGTCTAGAGTATCGAAATTTGGTATTCTGGCCTAAAATTAAACGAGAAAAACGATGAGCGCAACAGATTTGACCTACAACTTAAAATAAGTCAATTTTCGGTCGAAATTTCAAAAAAATTACATAAAAAGACCCAAATTGTGGGTATTTGAGGGTTTTTTTCCCCGATTGTCACCAAAATGGGTATGCTTATGTAGAAATGTGTGCTGAATCCGAAAATAACTGGCGCAGCTTTGTGCGACCAACCGTTCCAAAGATATGCGGCTTTGAAGATGGAAATAGGCTCGGTCGGCTCTCTGAAGCTCTGCCCTAGCTCCGTCTGGCCGTCCCTGCCCCCGCCGCGCCGCCCCTTACTGCCCCCCCCCCCCCGCGCGCTCCCCGCCTCCCCTGACTGCCTTCCCTTCTACCGAAGATGCCAGCAGCACTAGGTTGTCTGATGCGCCACCGTTTTCTCTAGCATAGACTAGGCTGCTGAGGGCAAGGCATGCCACCGTCTCGACATCAGTGTATTGCGGGACGGGATTGTGGCCTACCCAGAAGGCTGATACATTCTTTCGAGTGGGACGGCATGGCTTAGGCTGCGCAGGTGGCTTGCTCAGCAAACACAATGATGAGTGGAACATAGTGGAGTAAAAAAACGATAACGCTAACGTGAAAGCAGATGATACTAATGTTTATTTCAATGTATATTTGTTCATCATTTAATTAAGGTAAAAAATTTATTTTTAATTTTCCAATTGTGTTTGATGTATTCATGTCCACGCATGTGTGTCCACAATGATATGCCTAATACCACTTGGGTCGGGTATCATTCTCTTTGTTTCAACGCGAGGATGCACAATATGATGGCCAGCGCAGCGCAGCACTCCAAGCCACTTGTAACCAGACGCCGCACATCCGTTCCGCCCGAGTACCAATGCGAACTTTTGCGGGTGTCAGTTAAATAGTTGACTGGATGCCGAATTCTGCATCCTCACGTTCCGACGGGAAAAATGATACCAAATAAGACTAGGATAGCGGCGGGGGCGCGGGCGAGCCGAAGCCCCCTCCGCACCATAATTCTTGGCGAGCCATCCACGCGCTCGCTGTTCCTGTACACGACACGATGTATCAGCCTTCAGGGTAGGCCACAATCCTGTCCCGCAATACACTGATGTCGAGACGGTGGCATACCTTGCCCTCAGCAGCCTAGTCTATGCTAGAGAAAACGGTGGCGCATCAGACAACCTAGTGCTGCTGGCATCTTCGGTAGAAGGGAAGGCAGTCAGGGGAGGCGGGGAGCGCGGGGGGGGGGGGGCAGTAAGGGGCGGCGCGGCGGGGGCAGGGACGGCCAGACGGAGCTAGGGCAGGGCTTCAGAGAGCCGACCGAGCCTATTTCCATCTTCAAAGCCGCATATCTTTGGAACGGTTGGTCGCACAAAGCTGCGCCAGTTACTTTCGGATTCAGCACACATTTCTACATAAGCATACCCATTTTGGTGACAATCGGGGAAAAAAACCCTCAAATACCCACAATTTGGGTCTTTTTATGTAATTTTTTTGAAATTTCGACCAAAATTGACTTATTTTAAGTTGTAGGTCAAATCTGTTGCGCTCATCGTTTTTCTCGTTTAATTTTAGGCCAGAATACCAAATTTCGATACTCTAGACCAAAAAGTCGCTGCGTAGCAAGAAATACCCAAATTCATTGTGAAAACAGTAAAAAAAAACGAAAATTACCTACCAAATCCACAAGAAGGGACCTAGGGGTCTGAAATTTTGGCAATCCTTATCTTTTAAGGAGTACTACTTGAGAAAAAAAAGGCGTGACAATCCAAGGGGGTCGATGTAAGGTCCTGTTTTTCTTAAATAATCCTTCTCTAGCTGTCTTCTCAACAGAACAGACTGGAGGGATTAAGTTTGCTGGTAGTACATTAAATTGGACCTATCAAAGATTGAGTGCAAGACATATTTGGCATGTGACATTTGCATTGCCCGAGGTAAAATGCTCTGCGTGCAATTGCGTGCGTCTTGCGTGCGTTTTGCGTGCATCTGCGTGCAGTTGTGCGTTCTGAGTGCGTGCTCAGTGCGGGCGTATGCGTGCAAATGCGTGCACAGCGCGTGCAAATGCGTGTGCGCCCCCGCTCTCGTGCGTGCGATTGCGTGCGAAGTCGTATCGGACACCGCCACGGCGCCGGCCTGTTTGAGCGCCTGGAAAGTACGCAACCACTCTGAACGGGAAGTGTTCTGGTTGCATAGCGACAGGCTGATCGTAGGAGCCGAGCCGAGGCGTGCGGAGCCGAGCCGGGGAAGCGGAGCGTCGCGCCGCCCCGCTGATTCCACCCCCCTCCCTTCTCCTCTTACCCACCTCGCGTCTGCAAGTGCATGTTTACATTTTTGATTTTCACAATTGTTTTCCTTTTCTGTATTTGGTTTCTTGAGGCATTGAATGTTGCTTGGCGCCGACTGACAAGGCATTCAGTTGTGTTTCAATGGTGTGCTAAGCTAATGCATTCGCTTCTGCTTTCAGGCTTCCAGCATCTGCATGTGGTGTACTGTTAGACAGGTTAGCAGACCATTCTTCCTCACAGCAGGAAAGATAGCAACTCCTTCCCATGTTCACCTTTGCCAGGCAAGTATAAGGTTTGTGTCAAAATGAGTTTTTCTTATCTGGTGCATCCAAATTTTTATTCGCTCCTTCTTCCCGCACCAATTCAAAGTCGCCTCCTCCTACATTCCATGATGTTCACCACTTTCAACAGTTTTATTTTGAGGTGCATTGATTCCACTTTGACCCCGTGTTTCAGTTTCCAACCCTTGGTCCCAAGCTCTGTCCGAGTATCTCTGTTGGCGTTCTGCGTGCAGCATTTGTTTAGCTCATGCGTATTTTTGTTGCAATCAGCACTGAAAAGTTCAAAATATATATTAAATAAGGTATTGAGTATCTTGTGCTTTCATCAACCTTTTCATGCACTTTCATTTCTTGGTGCAATAACGATCTTGCTCGTGGAAATATTCTGAAAGCTAAATTACACTGCCGCTCAAAATTAGCGGCCCATTTTTTAAAGCGCGGCGCCGTTTCTATGTTTTTCGAGCTGGGATGCTGAAATTTAGAAGGCAGGTGCCCCTATTGTTCTTCTTGAGACCTGCAAAGTGTGCGATCCGTGCGCCCATCCTTGCGACCTGTGCCACCCCTTCACTGCATAGGGGTGTAAAAACCGAGATAAACATGTCAAAATTTTTGTCTTTTAATGATCGGAAACGGCAAATTTGCGGTGTACCGACTCAAATGAGTCTCCCCTTTACAACTGTGCAAGCGGAATCGCAATCGGACAATTCCACCCCTTTCCACAGTCACCCCCACCCCCTCGAGGGGTTGGTTTTCAAAAATGTTTGAAACCGACTGCAAACGATCCAGAAGCCTCTCCTGTACACGGTACAATTTTTCTTTTTCGATTCCGACCACCCCCGGCCGTACCACCCCCACGGAGGACCCACCCCATTTTGAATTTGTGCCGTTTCAGCCACAAGGGGGTCAAATTTGTGTCCCAAAATTCATGAGGACACACCTTGGGTGCGCACAAACCCATTCGGATCGAAAAATCCAGATCCGGAAATTTTCATTCACCGCTGTAGGGGTGACCACCCCCTCTCACCCCCTGCTCCCCCGAGAGGGGCAGGAAGGTCGTTCAAGGGTGGCCCCGGCCAAGAAGACACGGCTCAACCATTCCTGAAATTTTCGAGTCGATCCGGTGCACCGTTTACCCTCCAGGGCGAAAAAACCGTCGAAACCAGCAAAAACATCCCTCAAGTTCACCCTTCGTGAACGCCGAACTGAGGAGGGGTAGCGGCCAAACTCCAAGTGTCCCATCTCGGCACAACCCCTCTCTTCAACCCCCTTTTCTTTCACTCCGCTGCGGTAACGCCCGCGCCCATGCCAACGAGGCAAACGCGGTGATGCACTCGTGCGTCTTCCGCCACCACAGCCATGCGCCGGCGAGGCAGGCAACTCGTCGCACGGGCTGCGCAGGTGTGCCAACGTACTGGAGGCGTGCGCGCGCGCCAGGTCGCCGCTCTTCAACAGGGCCAGTCCAGCAGCACGGTGGGGATGACTCGTGCGCGTCCATGTGCATTTTTCCTGTATTGCTGGACTGGCCCTGTTGAAGAGCGGTGACCTGGCGCGCGCGCACGCCTTCAGTACGTTGGCGCACCTGCGCAGCCCGTGAGACGAGTTGCCTGCCTCGCCGGCGCATGGCTGTGGTGGCGGAAGACGCACGAGTGCATCACCGCGTTTGCCTCGTTGGCATGGGCGCGGGCGTTACCGCAGCGGAGTGAAAGAAAAGGGGGTTGCAGAGAGGGGTTGTGCCGAGATGGGACACTTGGAGTTTGGCCGCTACCCCTCCTCAGTTCGGCGTTCACGAAGGGTGAACTTGAGGGATGTTTTTGCTGGTTTCGACGGTTTTTTCGCCCTGGAGGGTAAACGGTGCACCGGATCGACTCGAAAATTTCAGGAATGGTTGAGCCGTGTCTTCTTGGCCGGGGCCACCCTTGAACGACCTTCCTGCCCCTCTCGGGGGAGCAGGGGGTGAGAGGGGGTGGTCACCCCTACAGCGGTGAATGAAAATTTCCGGATCTGGATTTTTCGATCCGAATGGGTTTGTGCGCACCCAAGGTGTGTCCTCATGAATTTTGGGACACAAATTTGACCCCCTTGTGGCTGAAACGGCACAAATTCAAAATGGGGTGGGTCCTCCGTGGGGGTGGTACGGCCGGGGGTGGTCGGAATCGAAAAAGAAAAATTGTACCGTGTACAGGAGAGGCTTCTGGATCGTTTGCAGTCGGTTTCAAACATTTTTGAAAACCAACCCCTCGAGGGGGTGGGGGTGACTGTGGAAAGGGGTGGAATTGTCCGATTGCGATTCCGCTTGCACAGTTGTAAAGGGGAGACTCATTTGAGTCGGTACACCGCAAATTTGCCGTTTCCGATCATTAAAAGACAAAAATTTTGACATGTTTATCTCGGTTTTTACACCCCTATGCAGTGAAGGGGTGGCACAGGTCGCAAGGATGGGCGCACGGATCGCACACTTTGCAGGTCTCAAGAAGAACAATAGGGGCACCTGCCTTCTAAATTTCAGCATCCCAGCTCGAAAAACATAGAAACGGCGCCGCGCTTTAAAAAATGGGCCGCTAATTTTGAGCGGCAGTGTATTTCAATCAAACACTGTTTCATGGATTGGCTCTCGAAAAACAAACAGAGGGTTCTCAAAGCAAAATAATGCAATTGTATTTACTGAGTTTTTGTTTGTCATTGGGTTTGGCAGATGACAATATGTAACAAAAGATCTACTCCCCTACTACTACTACTACATCTTCAAATCAGTTAAATCACTCTAGCTGTATTAAATATTTTTAAAATAAAAAGGTATGTGTTGAAATCATAACATTTTAAAATGCTTTATATATTCATTTTATGTTTTAGTTTATATGTTGCTTCAGATACGAGAAGATCTTTCGTTACATATTGTCATCTGCCAAACCCAATGACAAACAAAAACTCAAAAAATACAATTGCATTATTTTGCTTTGAGAACCCTCTGTTTGTTTTTCGAGAGCCAATCCATGAAACAGTGTTTGATTGAAATAATTTAGCTTTCAGAATATTTCCACGAGCAAGATCGTTATTGCACCAAGAAATGAAAGTGCATGAAAAGGTTGATGAAAGCACAAGATACTCAATACCTTATTTAATATATATTTTGAACTTTTTCGTGTTGATTGCAACAAAAATACGCATGAGCTAAACAAATGCTGCACGCAGAACGCCAACAGAGATACTCGGACAGAGCTTGGGACCAAGGGTTGGAAACTGAAACACGGGGTCAAAGTGGAATCAATGCACCTCAAAATAAAACTGTTGAAAGTGGTGAACATCATGGAATGTAGGAGGAGGCGACTTTGAATTGGTGCGGGAAGAAGGAGCGAATAAAAATTTGGATGCACCAGATAAGAAAAACTCATTTTGACACAAACCTTATACTTGCCTGGCAAAGGTGGACATGGGAAGGAGTTGCTATCTTTCCTGCTGTGAGGAAGAATGGTCTGCTAACCTGTCTAACAGTACACCACATGCAGATGCTGGAAGCCTGAAAGCAGAAGCGAATGCATTAGCTTAGCACACCATTGAAACACAACTGAATGCCATGCCTTGTCAGTCGGCGCCAAGCAACATTCAATGCCTCAAGAAACCAAATACAGAAAAGGAAAACAATTGTGAAAATCAAAAATGTAAACATGCACTTGCAGACGCGAGGTGGGTAAGAGGAGAAGGGAGGGGGGTGGAATCAGCTGGGCGGCGCGACGCTCCGCTTCCCCGGCTCGGCTCCGCACGCCTCGGGTCGGCTCCTACGATCAGCCTGTCGCTATGCAACCAGAACACTTCCCGTTCAGAGTGGTTGCGTACCTTCCAGGCGCTCAAACAGGCCGGCGCCGTGGCGGTGTCCGATACGACTTCGCACGCAATCGCACGCACGAGAGCGGGGGCGCGCACGCATTTGCACGCGCTGTGCACGCATTTGCACGCATACGCCCGCACTGAGCACGCACTCAGCACGCACAACTGCACGCAGATGCACGCAAAACGCACGCAGATGCACGCAAAACGCACGCAAGACGCACGCAATTGCACGCAGAGCATTTCACCTCGGGTGTTGCTTGTATCGCAGAATGGGTCATTCTGAGACTGTAAAGAATTCGGTGACAGTCATTGCCGGGCGGTTACAGGACCCGTAACACCCACGGTCGTGGCCGATCCAAGTCCGCGCACTAAATATGTTAATGTAATTTGATTGTTCCACTTACTCAAGTGGGGTTGAAAAACTTTGTCTGTGTGTGTGTCTGTGTCTCTGTCTGCGTGTTCGCACTACTCCTCCTAAACGGCTTGGCCGATCTGGCTGAGATTTGCCAGGGTGGTCATATATGTCCTTGGCTCACCACACGCAAAAATTCAGCTTTCTCCCTCAACGGGTTCAGTCGTACCAACCGAAAAACACTAAAAATAACGGCAGATAAATGGTCTTTTCTAGGTCAACAGGATTATATGTCGAGTTGTATATCGTTTCCTATGTTTTTGGGGGTCCTGATACCAAAAATGACACCTGACGTCATGTTTGGAATCAGCACCCTCGAAACGCTGACTCCTGAGTACGCAGTAGTGGCCCGCCGAGTGGGAATGGGGCCATGGGTTCGATACCCGACTTCTGCGAAGGGTGGCAGCCTGGCCTAACATCCCGTGTGGAAACCAAGTCTGTTTGTCGTTATTTGCACGGGAAGGAAACGGCAAAAGAACGACATAACTACGACAAAAATTAACGTCAAAACAACGGCAAGCTTACAATAATTGCGTTAGTCGTAAAGCACCGCGTAAATTTGTCGTTTTTAGGCCGTTAATCGACCCATTTAACGGCCCCAAAACGACAAATTTACTACTCACGCAGAGGAGGTGGAGCGCAACGTTGCCAGATCGGCCCCGGTCATTTGGCGCATGCGCGCTTCGGGCCGCGTTTTAGCGCCACTATTCAAATCGGGCCGATTCTCGGGCCTTTTATCCTCTTTCCCTACGCCTAAGCTTTTATTGGTTGTGCTGTGCAAGGTAAAGGGACGTTCAAAGAAAACGTGGGGAAATTGTGTGACATGAATTTTTATTCCAAGATGCCATACCCCTCCTCCCCAATACACACCTATTGAGAGGTTCTTACTCTTGGTGAGTTTCAATAACTCTTAAATATTTACATGTCTAGAAGAGCGAACATAAAGTCTAGCTGAAGACAATGAGAGGATTTTATGTGACGGAGAACAAAAGTGTTTCAGTACTTTTAACAAAACAAAAATAACAAAATAAATTGCACATTTGTGCACACAAAAATTAACTTAACTTAACTGTAACATAAACAAAAATTTATACAAAAAAATTGTGTGACATGTCGGTTGATTGCAAGATGTCCTACACCAATCCAATCCAATATAGAGGTTCAAGTTTTTGAACAGTTCGACAAATATTTAAATGACAAAAAGAACATCAAGTTGAGATCCATGCCGACATTAGGAAGATTCAACTAGCATTTACAATACAATTTTAAAAAATCACAGTAATTTAAAGTCAAAATAACTTAACAGAAACAACAAAAATAACATTAAATAAAATTGTTCAACTATGCACAAGAATTAACTTGTACCAAATTCATAATGACTAGCAAAAAACACTAGTACTAATTGAGAAGTCCCAGAATTATTACAATTGACTAGTAAAAAACAAAATGCATTGACCTCTTTAAAACTTACAATTGCCTTAGGTCTGTAATTACCATTTCTCTCGAGGTAGCTCAATTGGTGACAAAGTTGCAGTTGCAGTGGGAGCAGCTAACGGTGTGAAGTAGTTGGAATGATCACCAAAGTCAAAATTATAATTGTTTAGATGGTGTACTGAGGGCAGGAATGATTTGTGGTGGCTATGTGATTCCTTAGGAACCAAGTGCATGTTGGGAGTGTTGCTGTTGGTCAAGTGAGTGTTTGGTGCTGGGTTGGGTGTTGGGTTTGTGTGGTGCGAGGGTGAATGTGGTGGTGTAAATGAGCCATTGGGTGCACCTGATTCATTTGATTCATTGCTGTTACCTGTGGCCTCATTGAGTTGATCATCAACTTCAACTACATTGTCAGAAGATCTGTTTGTGCAGTTGACAAGAACCAGCGGGTGGAAACTCCCTAGTGCCGACTGAAACCGTGTCCTCGGCGGCTCGCCACGGCCCGGTCGAGGGTGGGGGGTGGTGGTGGGGCGGCCGGGGCAAGCCGCTGGGACGACGCCCCCGTTCAAACAAATGGATGGAAATTGCTTAATATACACCATTTTTGAAAATCCGAGAATGCTAGTACCCAGTTTAAGGTCTGAGGAATCCGTCACAACCATTAGATTTCTGATTAAATAAATAATGTAGGAAGAGGGTGTCAGGAATGACGAGCGGGGATGGCCGGGGAGCAGACAGGGCACCTCGTCAATGTTTATTTTCAAATATTTAGGTGGCTGCTAGTGCCCTAGGTCCAGCGAGAGAAAGTTGCGTTGCACTTTTTCCTACTCGGAAGTATTTTTCAGCACTGAAAAAAACTCACCCACAAACCAGCATCTGGATCTAAAGACGGTGCGCCGGAATGGCGCCTGTTGGCTCACGTCACTTGAGAAGTTAAAAGATGGTACAACTGACACTTGGTTTCAAAAAAGATGTCTTCCACGCCACACTAGAGGTTACGGAGAATCCCTCACACGTCGAGTTTGTTGACAAAAGCTCACGGTTTGTTTGACTCCGACCTTTTTAAGATGACGATGTAGGCTTGACGGCTTCGAAGTGTTCCGACTCGCCGTCGGCTGCACCGGATGTAGCGTCACAAGTATGAAAAGTTCACCGAGACGGTGAGCTCTGTTTACACTTTTCAGTCACGTTGGGTGCTGTTAGGTTACTTGCGTAGTTAGCATGTCCAGCTAGTGTCCGTTTTCTCTCCCAATGTGAGCAATTGATTTCTTTTAGTTTCCAAGATCGGAGAAATGGAGTCGGAGGAGAAAGTTGAGGTACGTCTCTTCTTTGGCGTCACGTTTTGGTTCGTGAAAAGTACTATTTGTTTAAGTGTGTTTGGTCCCCGGTTTGGCTTTTTGGTATTGTTATCGTGTTTTATTCTGCCATTATTTCTGATTTATTGATATTCTATCCCTGTTTATTTTCAGGTGGTGGGTGGAGGATTCAGGGGAAGGCGCGCAGGTGCCAGACATCAAATTGGTAGAAAGAAAAAAGACCATTCGTGGAAGGTTAGGAACTCTTTTGGAACATGGTCTTTAGTTGTTGGTAATGTAGAACCATTAAAGAAATAACCTTTTGTATTTGTGATTCACAGAATGAGAAAAGTGCCTCAGCCACTTCTTCAAACCAATCATCTGATACAGATGCTAGTGAGGTGAGCATGATTCCTTTTTCTGGGAACTGTTGTGTACAAACTGATACAAATAAGCTTTCTTGTTGTTTCCTCACAGGGATTCGGTGTTTTAACTGGTGCCTGTACCAAATCTCTCAGTGAAGACCATGATTGCTTTGACTCTGAGGGAAACTTTTCAGAGACGGCATCAGAGTTCCAAAAGGATACTGATGAAGATGTAAGGGATTGAGTTTATTTTTCTAATTGCTAATTTTAGAACCAGATCCCTGTTGCTCATAGACTTTTGATTGTTTTATTTCCAGATTAAAGAAGGTGAAAGAAAAAGAAAAAGAAAAAGATCAGGAGATCATTCTTATCACGTCAAAGAAAGCGGTCCACCCGAAAGGCAAGTGATTCTCCTGTTTCTGAGGCTTTTGGGTATCTTGTATTGTTGTTAAACAATGTTTCTTTTTCTGTTTATGATTAGATTGGTTCTTTGAATATTGTCGATGGCATCGAAAGTGGTATTGAAAGTGGGAGTGATAATGACAATGCCAACACGGACAGTCAAAACTTTTCTGACAGAAGCGTTCCGACTGATTTAGACTGGTCAGACACTGACATTGATGTAAGTTTTGTTGTAAAGCAGTATATTAGCACAGCAATGGTTCATTATTGTTAATATATTTATCTGTCTTTCAGGAAAAACTTTCCATTTCTGGACTTGAAGCCAGATCAGTTGAAGCTGGCCCCAGTATACCTACAAGTCAGTGTGAAACGGCCCTAGTGCAAACCCAGACTTTGGAACCCATTACTGGTCCCAATGTAAGAATTTTTTAAATTAATATTTTGAGGAAAATTAAAAAGATTGGCTATTTGTTTTATTTTTTCTAATAATTTATTTTCTTTTGGCAGGTTTGTTTTTTATTGTTGTATACAGAAAAGAGTATTAACCTGGTCTTAATATATTTTTGTTTCAGAATGTTTCTGCTATTTCTGAACAACATGACATCATGGATGAAGAAGATCCCATCTCTAGTCAAAATCTTTCTGACATAAGTCTTTCAACTGATTTAGACTTGTCAGAAGTTGTTACTGATGTAAGTTGATTTTTATGGCAGTCAATTATCTCAAAACTGGTTCATTGTTTGTTCAATCTTATTTTTTATTTTTTTTTTGTTTCAGGAAGTTCAGGGAGAACCTTCCATTTCTAGATCTCAGGTTGACCCTCCCAATATATCTACAAGCCAGTGTAAAACAGACCAAGCACAGACTTCAGAACCCATTGAAGTTGCTCCAGATGTAAGGATTTTCTTAATTTTATTTTATTAGATTGGTTTTAATTTAGTTTAGGTTTGTCACTGATGTAAGTTGTTTTTTATGGGTCAATTATCTCAAATCTGGTTGATTGTTGTTTAAAAAAAGAGGATTAATCTCGTCTTATTTTTTATTTTTTTTTTGTTCCAGGAAGTTCAGGAAGAACCTTCCATTTCTAGATCTCAGGTTGAGCCCAAAACCAGGTCAGCTGAAGCTGACCCCAATATACCTACAAGCCAGTGTAAAACAGACCAAGCACAGACTTCAGAACCCATTGAAATTGCTCCAGATGTAAGAATTTTCTTAATTTTATTTGATTGGTTTTAATTTAGTTTAGGTTTCCTAAACAATTAATTTTTTTGTTGACAGGCCTTTTTTTCATTGCTAATGGATAATTTAACACTTCTACTGCCAGAAGATTGGCAGTTGAAAACCATTGACAATAGCATTCTGAGAATGGTGAAGCTCAACAATTCAAAAAATGCATCTGTTGTCAATTGTGTGTATTATGACCACAAGAATGGCTCTGTTGGATTATTTGTGCAAGGAGTGCCTGTACCTTGTGAAAACAAGGTTTTCAATTCTCTGAAATCTCCTGACCCCAAAAACATTGGCAGTTTATCAGATTATTTATCTCATTTGGTTTCAAGGCTTGAGTTATTTAAAGTCTGCGATGGAATTCAAGAATATGAAGAACTCTGGGAGACTTCCAGGGGATTTCTAGATTACACTGTAACAGAAGAATCTCCTTGCTTTAGGAACGCCCAGTGCCTCTTTCTGATTCCTGCTGGAAACCGTAAAGTCTGTCAGTGTTGTCAATATCAGTTGCAAAAATTTGGAAGAGAAATGAAAATAAGGGAGAAGGAGAAAGAAGACCCCTCAAAGATTCCTGACAAAAATTTATCTAAAGAAGCAATTAAAGCAAAGAAAGACAAATACATGAAGTTGCATAAGGCTGAAAAACAACGAGCTGATCGATTGGCGGAAAGAGTGGACACACTTCAGATCAGACTCGATGAAGTTCTCAAAGATGAACTTTCTTCAATTCTTAGGTTGAACCAACATAAAATGACTCCTTTACAGAAATTATTCTGGGAGGCTCAGTTGAAAGTCTTAAGCCTCAGCGACAAAAGGGGAATGCGGTGGCACCCAATGCTGATCCGCTTGGCTCTACACTTGCATTCCCTCTCTGACAATGCGTATCAATTCATCAATACAACTGAAATATTTACTTTGCCTTCAAGTAGGAGGTTATTTGACTATAGTCATTTCATACAACCATCAGAAGGTTGCCAACAAGAAATTATAGATCAAATCAAGGAAAAAATCAAGAAATGTGGAGAGGAGGATCATTTCAAGTATGTCAATTTGATGTTCGACGAAATGCATATTCGATCAGGCCTCGTGTTTTCACGTTCAACTGGAGAGCTTGTTGGCTACACCCAATTAAGTGGAGTAGAAGAGGAATTACAGAAGATGCAGAGTGAGCTCAACTCTAAAACATACAAACCCAAACTTGCCAAAAAAGTTTTGGTGTTCATGGCCCAAGGGATAACATCTGACATTAAAGATGTGGTCGCTGTGTTTTCAACGGATGATTTGTCATCCAGTCAGCTGTATGACAGAACTTGGGACGTTATTTATCATCTGGAGGAATCAGACATCAAAGTTTTGACTGTTACTTGTGATGGTGCATCCATTAATAGAAAATTCATCAGCATGCATGAACGCCTTCATAAATCTTTTCCTTTCTGCTACTCCACGAAAAATCTGGCAGCAGGAGACTCAAGACCATTATTCTTCATTCTGGACCCTCCTCACCTTCTGAAGGCCATACGAAACGCATTGGCAAATTCATTTTCACACTCCAAGTCCAGAAAGTTATGGAAGAATGGCGAATTCCTCTCCTGGAAAGTGTTGGAAAATTTGTTTGAGCTCACCAAAGGGCATAAATTTAGAGCCCATAAGCTTACCAAAGCTCATGTTAAACTAACAAGCTTCAGCTGTATGACAGTGTTGCTAGCTACACAAGTTTTCAGCTACTCAGTGGCTGACTGCATTGAAGAGCTTTCAAGCCATGAGTGTATGAAAACACTGGATTCATCTGAGCTCATCAAATTTATCAGAAAAATGAACAAATTTTTTGACTGCATGAACGGAAGAGATGAGAGTGGAGAAGGCAACAATCCTGATAAGTTTCCCTTCACATCCTCAGATGATGAGAGGTTCAACTTTCTAGAAGATGATTTCCTGTCTTACTTTGAGGAGTGGAAACAGGATGTTGTTCATAGACCTGGTATTTTCACGAATGCAGAGAGAAGCCGCATGATCATTAGCCACCAGGCTTTAGGGGCCCTTCAAATCACGGTAAAGGGGATTGTTGGTGCCATCAGGTATATGCTTGATGTAGCTGGAGCACCAGCAGTTTGTGCGCGAGTTTTTAACCAGGACCCCCTAGAGCAATATTTCAGTAAGGTGCGCAGGAAACAGGGTGATAATAGGAACCCCACCCTAAAAGCCGTTCTTGACACTAGTATGAACCTACGTGCCCAAGGGTCTCTTTCTGTACCATCTCAAAAAGGAAATACCGAAGCACTGAAGAGGGAAGCCTGCTTTGAAGTGGATGATACACCTTTGCCTACAAGAAAAGTTGCTAGGAAGTAAGAAAATTGACCAATGAACATTAGTTTTCTCAAATGGTCTTTTGCTCTCATTATTATTGTATCAGCAGTTGTGTGTGTGTGTTTTAAGCAAATTTTGTTGTAAAAAGAAATACAGTATTATAGTGGTAATTTCAAACATTTTTACTTGTAACATAAACAAAATGATGATACAATTCTTACTGTATTCTTTAAATTTATCCTCATTCTGTCATATATTCTCTCTAATGACTTACAAATACAAAATACAATAATAAATAACAACAGGTAACAATTTTATTTAAATCAAAATTCCCTTTGGTATTTTTTAATGTTGGACGGTCATTCCACACAAGGAATTATTCGAACACAGAAACACAAGCATTAAAATAAACTGACAAAAATAATGCTCATTATAGCATATATCAAGAATTAAAACTAGTATCAATCACAATTGAAAAAACCAACAGACCAAAATGGTGTGCTGAAAATAATCACAAATACTGGACAGTGCAAAGCATGAAAGTCTCTTGTGAATAGTCTAAATTAAATCCTCATCTTCATCTCTTTCCACATAATTGTGTTGAAGATGTGTACGGAGAGCAGTTGTTGATGCTCGCACACTTTTCTCCTCCAATCTGTTGAGTCTCTGCTCTTCGAAGCACTGAGAAAATTTCAGATAAGCAGCAATTATACTTCTTAAGAAAAGAAGTGAACCTTCTTCGGGCAGATGGGCATTAGTTAGGTGGTGCCAGTGGTTTAACAGTTCTCTATGAGATAATATATTTTCTATAACTTCTTCAGAAGAAGAAGTATTGCCCACTCCAGGCATTATTTCTAGCTCAATAATTTTAAAGAAAGAGCTAGCATGATCACTGGGCACAATGCAGTCTTCCTTTCCAGAGAACCAATTATTTTTATTTAAAAACTGGGATCTGCTAATAGGATGTTGCCCATCGACAAAAGTCCCCTTTATGCACTGGCATAGCATTTGGTACTGGTGAGAAGATTGTTTTAGGCTTTTCTCGTAAAAATTTCTTAGCAAGCCACCAATTTCCACCAGGAACGCCTTCTCTTCAGCTTCGCTCATATTCTGGTGGAGGATCAAATCTTCTTCTTCGGTAAGGGTTGGTTTCATTTTCTGCAATACCCACATTTGAGTTTCTTGCAGTAGCTTTGATGCAATCCGGAACACTAATCGACCTGCCAAAGAGCTACTTACTTCCACTTCACAGATTTGTACTAACTTTTCTCTGAGGTCGTCCATATTGTTGTTCAAGTAGGAATTTAGCTTCTTCTGCATATCTTCATACTGATTGGCTGGTAAAATTTTTGCTTGTTTCTCCAAAACTATTTTAGAAATGGAATCCCCTAACTCTTCGACGAAGTCAAGACTCTGGTCCTTTCCAATTGTTTCCATGAGCTCACTCAGAAAGCAGGTTTTGGTGTTTCCACCACTGGGTTCGGCTTTTATTTCATGTATAACTTTTTTCATCAGATCGTGCAAGTAGTTCTCTTTGAATTCAGAAGGCTTTGGCAATTGTTTCAATGCATCTGCAAATAAAGAAAATAAAAATTGAGATGAATTGTAGCAAAGTCTGTTAAAAAGTTGATGAACTCATGATTACACACCTTTCATTTTATGGCCAGCCTGATGATTCACAAATCCACCTTTGGTTTTCAAAACCGATTTGCAGCGAGGGCAGACAAAGACCTGAAATGAAGAACAAATTATATCAAGTTGAACTTAGCAAAACTGTATTTAAACGGACTTGAAGGTGCCCCTACAATGAGCTCATCAAATATGCCTCATCACGTTTCCACTTCACACTTTTGATAGTTGTATCCTATCTCGAGTGATTCATTGGACAGAGTGTTTGACTATATGATTGCTGTTTGTAACTTAGCTTCTTTTTAAAAGAAAAAAATAGGAAAAGGCTCCTTTACTCTAGTCATGGCCTAGCAGTATATTTACGGGAATAAATGTATTTAAAATATGCCATTTGAGCGTTTATGTGAAACTACCTAATTAATAATGTTTGGTGTGTACTATTTAAGCAATAATGTAAGCTACATCAGATCTGTTTAGTTTAAGGAACAGAGCATGATATGTAGCATCAAATAGATCAGAACTTTTTCATTATTGGTGCAACAGCAAGCAAGATAACTGCCACGGCGCTGACCTCTATTTTAGCGTGTGTGGGTGGATCAGCGCCGCAGCAGTTATCTTGCTTACTGTTGCACCAATAATGAAAAAGTTCTGATCCATTTGATACTACATACCATGCTCTGTTCCTTAAACTAAACACATTTGAAGTACCTGTCATTATTGCTAAACAGTGCACACCAAAAAGTATAAATTTGGTAATGTCACATGAACGCTTGTGTCCACTGTCAAGCAACGATGAAGCTACATCAAATCTGTTAAGTTTAAGGAACAGAGCATGAATTGTAGTATCAAATAGATCAGAACTTTTTCATTATTGGTGCAACAAAGAGCAAGATAACTGCCACGGCACTGACATCTGTGGATGGATCAGTGCCACTGTAGTTATCTTTGCTCACTGTTGCTACCAACAATAAATATATCTTATTTATCTGCTACTCCAAATCATGCTCTGTTCCTTAAACTTAACATATTTGATTTAGCTTTCATATCATTGCTTGACAGTGGACACAAAAAGGCAAACATTATTTTAAATCTAATTATTAAAGTAAATAGGCACCATATATCCAAACACTCCATCCAAAGATGTCACTCGAGACTTGTGATATAACCAAGTAAAGTGTTAAGTGAAAATTTGTCCTGTAATGCCTGCAAGACTTATCACAATGGGATCACAAAAAGCAGCAAGACACTTTGCTCGTGTCAAAGCTGACAGACAGGCGATAGAACAACTAAAGCACGAAGTGAAATGTGATGAGCGATGAGTTTATTCTAGGAGTACCTTGATGGACATAAAGAAGGGTAAATGTTATTCCCGCAATTTCTAAAAGGTAAACCTTACCTGAGATGGATTAGTTTGAGTTGCTGCTTTTGCTGCTGCTTTTGCTGGTGCTTGTGCACTGCTACTCCCTGGGGCTGGGGCTGGGGTGGGCTGAGTTGCAGCATTTTCTGTTGATTCAGACTGCTCGTGTTGAAACCGTTGAATGTGACCCTTATAGCCTCTTAATGTCTTCAACACTTTTTTGCACACAGTGCAGGTATAATTCTAAATATAAAATGATAGATGAGAGTCAGCAATGTACAAACTCCAAACCAATGAAAGAAACACAAATATTTATGTACCTCAAGTGGAGGCGGAACAGATGGCTTCGTAGCCAACACTGGAAGTTTAGGTCGAGGTGGTGGAAGCATCGGATTCACCACCTGGCTTCCTGGTGAAGAGGAAGTTCCACTGCCACTAACTCCGCTGAATTCAGTATTTTCAAAGAGTTCAAAGTCGGCATTATCCTCTTCATCAGCGAACAGGTCTTGACTAAGATCTTGACTCATTTTGAAGTCCTGTAAGTTAACATTGGTGACAATTACCCATGTTTACAAACTCAACAACGAGCTCACAGCTAAACCAAATACGCACACAAGAGAAATGTTGAACAAATCCTTTTACGAGAAACGAAAGAAAAACAATAACACCCTCCTCAACACAACACGTCTGGCAGTCGTTACGAAAAGTGTAAACAGAGCTCACCGTCTCGGTGAACTTTTCATACTTGTGACGCTACATCCGGTGCAGCCGACGGCGAGTCGGAACACTTCGAAGCCGTCAAGCCTACATCGTCATCTTAAAAAGGTCGGAGTCAAACAAACCGTGAGCTTTTGTCAACAAACTCGACGTGTGAGGGATTCTCCGTAACCTCTAGTGTGGCGTGGAAGACATCTTTTTTGAAACCAAGTGTCAGTTGTACCATCTTTTAACTTCTCAAGTGACGTGAGCCAACAGGCGCCATTCCGGCGCACCGTCTTTAGATCCAGATGCTGGTTTGTGGGTGAGTTTTTTTCAGTGCTGAAAAATACTTCCGAGTAGGAAAAAGTGCAACGCAACTTTCTCTCGCTGGACCTAGGGCACTAGCAGCCACCTAAATATTTGAAAATAAACATTGACGAGGTGCCCTGTCTGCTCCCCGGCCATCCCCGCTCGTCATTCCTGACACCCTCTTCCTACATTATTTATTTAATCAGAAATCTAATGGTTGTGACGGATTCCTCAGACCTTAAACTGGGTACTAGCATTCTCGGATTTTCAAAAATGGTGTATATTAAGCAATTTCCATCCATTTGTTTGAACGGGGGCGTCGTCCCAGCGGCTTGCCCCGGCCGCCCCACCACCACCCCCCACCCTCGACCGGGCCGTGGCGAGCCGCCGAGGACACGGTTTCAGTCGGCACTAGGGAGTTTCCACCCGCTGCAAGAACACCAAATTTTTTTCCTTGTGCTACTGATCAAATCAGTAAGCATCTGAACAGGATTTATGTCCTTATCATTAATATCTTTCCCTACTTTCTTAAAAACTGCTCCGGCATACACTGAAAAAAATAATTATGTGAACTCTCTTTCAAACATTCAGAACTTTCATCACTTTATTTCCACGAATTTCATTGACTTACGTGTGATTGATTCCAGCAATTTATTGGGGAAGCCAACGCATCCTCTTGAAGTGGTGACAGCAATTCCATCCTCCAGCAAAATATTAATTGGAATTGTCAGATGAAGAAGCTTACTAATGAGCGCCTTTGGGTCTCGCTTTTACCTGAGGCGCGCCACACTTAACGGCCCAGATGGAACGAAAACACTGCTTCCTGTCCACAGCTCAGTCTGAATAAAATGTAGAACTACATGACAAGCAGCCTTTCCCAATTTTAAAATTGCATTTAATTAACACAATTTGCTCAAATTTGCCGTGCTAGCCCTGCCTCTAATAAAACAAGGCATGTTTGCCACCATTTTCTTCAACTCAGCAATTCTCTCTGGGGACCGCTTCTTGGGGCGACGGTTTACTCGTTGCTGCTGTGGTTGACAGTGTTTTTCATAAAGATTCTCTGAAAAATTAGAACATTTACGAAATGATGTCATCATTCACTTCTATCACAACTGACAAAATTATGCTTCAATTACCTGCTCCGTCTAGCAAATCTTCAGATCGCTCCAACAGTTGATGCTGCTTTGCCTTCAACTGTCGGAGCCTCTCTTTTTCGATTTCAGATTTTTTCTTAGTCAGAAAATCACCTGGACCCTCAAAGATAATTCCCAGAGAAGACCCTTTTACATCTTTCAGATCTTTCTTCAAACCTACAAACCAAAAGTAGCATATTTATGGGGAAAGCATGGCCTCTTGCAAGTGTCAAGGGTTGGCGCAGGTCAGAATTAAAATTTATGCTTGGTCAGTGTTCCTTAAGCAACGAAAAGTAACAAACTAAAAGTAACAAACTAAAAGTTATGATTGATACCTAGTAGTATTTAACCTCACCTGATAGCAAGATCTTTCCCTTTACAATTTCAAATTTGTCTTTAGTTTTCTCAAACTTGAAAGAGGTGTCATCACAATCAGCAGAGCCGCCTGCCTCGTCCGGCAAGAGGGGAATTAATTCTTCTTCTTTAAGAATGTCAACAGGAGCAGGGTTCTTGCTAAAGACTAAATAAAACGGCTTTCGTGGAGCCATGGTTATTTGTCAATCAGGCTGAAATATTCGTACTGTCGATGGAAACTTCGTCGAACGAGCTGGCCATGACAGAAATCAGCTGTTCGCTGGTCTTCCGAAATATCACACACCAACAATCGCCCCAGAAGTGAAAACGTGTTGTAGAGAGAAAGAAAATTTAGCGAAGAAAGTTTCACGATCTATGCCGGTAAAATCTTGTTTTACAAAATTTAAACTCCCTTCATGAATTTTTGCTTGAGCTTAATGGTCTCTATCAGAATATTCGCTCTTTTAGAATTAAAGCTTTTAAATTTGAAAGTTGGCAACAATCACGGCCTTTGCTGAAAGCGCTAGGAGCCCATGCGCACAACGTGCAGCAGCTGTTTATTGTTGGCTTGTGTTGGAGAATGCCGGCCGGATTATTTCACGACAATTTTGACGAATGTCGGATAATCTGGGGTGAAAATGGATCGCAGTAAACCTCTCTCAAAGCGACAGGCACAGCAACTTGAGCCTGACTCGGATGAATTTGAAGAGGTTGAAATAACGCCGTGGTGAGTTCATAACCATTGCGCTCGCGAGGAGTGTGGATGTGGATGTACCAGGAAAAACTTCATCGTTCATGTCGTTTGTTTTTGTTTTTTTTTTCATAGTGATTTCGGTCTGGGTCCTGGTGACGAGCCTCTGCTAACTCTTGGAGAAGCAGAACATTTATCTCTGTCAGGTGCATTGCCATCTACATTGCCCCAGGGCCAGGGCCAACACAAAGTCCACAAATGTAACACCATAACCCAAAAGTTTCCTCGTCTTGGTAAGTTAATGTTCTGCCTTTATTTTATACTATGGGGCTAAGATGTAGTTGAAATGAATATTGTTTATTAATGAATGTCTCCTCTTGTAGATGTGCATGCACTTGGAATCACTGAAACTCAGCTACCTTCTACAAGTGTTTCATTACTCTCAGAAGACAATGATCAGGCCAAGTCTCCTCAGTGCTCTCGGAAATCTGGCCCACAACTGATAGTTGTTGAAGATTCCCAAAATTGTAAGTCGTGTATCTCAAGAAATCATTGCCCAATTTCAATATCTGTAAAGCTGTTGCTGTTCAATTAAGTTTTTATTTTTTATTATTTAGCTATGGAGGTCTCCGAAGATAACCTTTTTGCTGCTGAGGAGTCGATGCATTTAACTCCCAGTGATATAGGAATGGAAGGTACCCCGTCTTCTCCTCCACCTGATTTGAACACACAGTTTAGACCTGGTGAGTAGTTAGTTCTATTTGATGTTTTGTAATTTCTAAAAAAAAAATATTTTAAATCCAATTTTAAAATAATTGTGTTGTTTTTTTCAGCTTATTTTTGGAATTATGTGTCGTGTGATGACACAAGCTATGAAGTAAAGGCCGGCAATGGGTGGGCCGTCTGGGCCAGCGCTTCTGGGCAGCCTTTTACTTTCGATTAAAAAGACATCGCGCATTGCATTTGGCCCATCTGGCCCGTGCCGTCTTCTTGGGCCAGCGCTAAAATCCATAGGTCCGTCTGGGCCACACAGGTCCGCCCGTGGGTCGGCTGGGTCGGGCTCGGTTTAGACGGGCCGGCTGGGCCGCGCGCGTATCAGCCGGACCACCGTAGCCTAGCCCCTGGAAGGTAGGCAAACGCACTCCCCCGCTTCCCCCCTTGCCTGCGGCAGTGGTGTCAGCAGCCGAGACAGACCGGGGCCGCCTGGGCCGGGTCGGGAGGGCCAGCCGAATGAAGTTCGGGCCGACTGGGCCAGCGTTTGTCTGACCGGGTCGTGCAGGCCAGCGCTTGGATCGTTGGGCCAGGGCGACCCAAAAATGTACCAACGGGTCGCATTGGCCCATGCAGCGACACGTTTGGGCGGGTAGGGCGGGTCAAAGCGTTGAAATAGCTCTGGGTCAGAATTTTGCTTTCGGCCCACCCATTGCCGGCCTTTACTATGAAGCAACAAGAAAACAACACCTGCCCTCATTTGTGGTGCCTGAGGATGATCCTGATTTTGAAGAAGACGAAATCGAGGAAGAAACTGAGTCTCCAACAGGTGACCAGGATAAGGAAGCCCCTGTATATCCCGGGGCACCAATTACTATCTGGGAAAGCATCACATCAATAATGACATTTGTCGGGTCTGAAAACATCAGTGGGTTAGGTGTTGGTCGTTTGCTTTCACTCATCGATTTCTATCTGAAACAAGCAAACAAGTTGCCCAAAAGCCAATATGCTGTATTTAAGCTGTTAGAAGATGTGAAGGAGCCCGTTATTATCCATTACATTTGCAGTATGTGTTATAAAACCCGCAAGAGTCTGAATGATCTTGGTGATTCCTGTACTGATGAAAGTCGCTCTGTGGACTACTTTATCACGTTTTCATTAGCTTTACAAGTTCGAAAAATGTTTAAGAGACCTGACTTTGTTCAAAATCTAAGATACAATCAATCAAGAGTGAAAAGTTGTGACAGCAATATAGAAGACTTGCTTGATGGCGAGTTGTACAAAGCAGCAGTAAGTCTGGGATTAACAATCAATGGCATTACATTCATGTTTAATACAGATGGAATCCCAGTTTTCAAATCCAATTCTTACTCTTTATGGCCATTTTACCTTGTTACCCTTGAATTACCGCCTGAAAAACGGTTTTTAAGTGAAAACTTAATTATTGGAGGAATTTGGGGCAGTACAGTGAAGCCTCACCCTAACGTGTTATTAGTGCCAATCTACAAAGAACTTGCTATTTTGAAAAATGGCATTGATGTAGAAGTTCACGGTGAAGAAGAAAAACAGAAGATCACTTGCTCAGCACTTTGTGGATCTTGTGATGCACCTGCGACCTCTACATTTCTCAACATGAAATCACATGCTGGTTTCTTTTCTTGTCCTGTTTGCCTAGCTAAAGGAGAAAAAGCCTGGTGATGCAGTGATTTTCCCATATGAAGAAGATGTCCCGCTACGAAATATGCATGACTATCAAGAACATGTTAAGTTAGCTGTGCAACATAAGGTGGTTCTCTACAAAGTAATTAAAAATGAAGAACGCTTCTGTGGCATCAAGGGACCAACAGTCCTATCCCATGTTTTAGATAATTTGTTTGCTTCTATGGCAATTGATCCTATGCATTGTTTATACCTTGGAGTGATGCGTCAAATGTTGCGACTGTGGTTTGTTGATGGTAAATACAAAGAAAAAGCAAATCAAGTTAGCCTGAAACTGTTAGAATTGGCTCCTCCAGATTATTTACAAAGAAAACCTCAGCCAATTGACAAACTTGTGCATTGGAAAGCCTCAGAATTCAGATCATTTCTATTTAATTTATCAATTGTGCTTCTTGAAGATGTGCTGGATGCTGATGATCATGACCATTTCTCCTTGTTTGTAAAAGGTGTTTCCCTTTTGAACTCATCAAGCATCAGTGAGTTAGATCGAAACGAAGCAAATATGCTTCTCACTCAGTTTGTATCTATTTTTGAAGCTCTCTATGGTAAGGAAAACATGACACACAATTTCCATATGTGTCTTCATCTTACTTTATGTGTATTAATGCTTGGGCCCCTATGGGCCATATCCTGCTTCAAGTTCGAGGACATCAATGGGCGGATTTTATGCCTCATTCATGGAACTCGATGTGTTGGGTTACAAATTTATAAGAACATCGGCATTATTACCCATCTACCAATCATGATACAAAGCCTTAAAGAGGGTCCAGTTAAGGAGTACTGTAAACATATCAAAACCAAACATCGTTTGAAAAGAACTGATCAAATTTGTATGGGTGTGAATTGTGTTGGTCATTTTTCTGATCTAACTGTTGAAACTGCATGGGATGCAGGAATCTTGAGAAAACAAAATTTTCTACAATCTAGATCTAAAATCCAACTGTTTCAAAGATTAGAGAAAAGTAAAATATTGTTTGTATCATCGACTTACAAGGCTAGCAGCAGAGTTTCATCATATGTCAGATATGAAGAAAATAATGTCTGTAAACATGGGAACATTGTGTGGTTTGTTAAAGTGCTATGTAACTGCTATGATGGATGTTCTTGTCAATCAAAATATTTAGCTGTAATTAAACCTGTGCCGACTCTGCCTTATCAAACCAAATCTGTTGTTTTTAATCACATTTTTAAATGTGATTCTTCAAACCAGGCAGAGTCGTTTTTTAATTGTGATGTGGTAGCAGTACGTGATTTAGAATATGTTTTGTTTAAAATTGGACGCCCTCCTAACATGTTTTTAGTAGAGCCTCTAAATAGGTTTGAGTTGGAGTAGGGCACCTTTTGAATGCACATTACTTTGTTATTTTTGTGTTGTTATTATGACTTTACAAGGAATGTTACTTATCTCTTATTTAAATTGGATGCTCAATATGAATTTGTGGAACTAGTCAATTTTCGTATGCACATTATTTTTTTATTTATAATATCAGAATGACCACCCACCTGCCAAGTGCTCTGTGGCTGCAGTGATTTAGCTGCCTTGCAATAAAATGACATGTGACACAATGTTTTCCCTTTTTCTTTGAACGTTCTCCCTTTCCTTTGCACAGCACAACCATCATTTGATGTGAGACAGTCCCCCAGCGGCCAATAAACCCTAACAATAAAGGCCGAGGCGAAGGGAAAGAAGGGACGATAGGATCGGCCTGATTTGAATAGTGGCGCTAAAACGCGGCCCGCAGCGCGCATGCGCCAAATGACCGGGACCAATCTGGCAACGTTGCGCTCCACGTCCTCTGCATTTGTAGTAAATTTGTAGTTTTTTGGCCGTTAATTGGGTCGATTAACGGCCTAAAAACGACAAATTTACGCGGTGCTTTACGACTAACGCAATTATTGTAAGCTTGCCGTTGTTTTGACGTTAATTTTTGTCGTAGTTATGTCGTTCTTTTGCCGTTTCCTTCCCGTGCAAATAACGACAAACTTACTACTTATTTACAGACTTGGTTTCCACACGGGATGGAAAGGACTCCTCCGACGCACTGGGGGAACTACTAGGAGTACCATGCCTGGTAAGGAAGGAGGCTGGTTCGCCAGTTCTCTTTGGCAGAAATTTTCTTCATCATGTTTTTTTTTTTTATTTCTGTTACACTGAATAAATTTTTGTGTTTAAGTGTGCAATAGAATTCTGCGTTGGCACACAGTGGGACGAAACGCGAAAAAAAGTGGTGAGAAGTGGATTTTAAAAATTGAGCGGTGGAGTCCTCCAAACTATTGGATCTTGACAAGGAAGATCTGGGCTATCCGGGACACTAATTTGTTTTCCAATATAAAATACAGGTGAGCCCCTGAGGAGCTCCAAACTTGACACATTTTCAGCTTCCCGCGTATCAATTGCAATATGGGTGTACACATTTCCTTCTGGCGACCGGGCATCCTGGAGTAGAGGACTCGGCCGAACCTCCAATGTGGTTGCTATGCGCTCCTTGTTTCCAGTCGCAGGAAGTCAGCTCGCCCGATGAGGCCACCGAGGCCGGCTCCGGCAACCAGGGCGGCTCCACCGAGGACTACGCCGTGCGCCACGCGGGGGACTTCCCCTTCAGCTACTCGGCGAGGTGACCACCAGCTACGCTATGGACGGGCAGTAGCCGGCGGCGGTCTGGGAGCGCGGCGCATTGCCACACAGGTGGATAGATCAGGAGGACCGTCCGACTCACTGTTAGAAATTTCCGTTCTCAAACGGAGCGGTTCAGCCTAGAGCAGTCAAAACGCTGTTACTTTTTGCCGCCAAACGAGGAATATGTGATATGTTTTGGGAGTGTGTTAAGATCAACAAGATGCCGGACGACCATTTTAAATTGTCATACCATCAATTTCTGTAACCTGTTCAGAGAAATCCGCGAATAAAGTTACAAAGTGTTCCGACCATTTTGAAATGGAAAAATTTACGCAAATTTTAGAAACATTGCCCTCTGTTAATGTAAATAACAGGACAAGCGTTATGCCAATAATGTTTTTCCGTTTGTGGACACAAAATTCGTGTTTCCAAACGGATTTTTCTAGCATTTTGTTTTGAAACACGCATTTTCCGTTAACAAACGGTGTATTTTTGTTCCCAGATTTAATTTTTCCGTTCAGAAACAGTGATTGGCTGTTTGTGAACGGTGGTGAAAATCAATTTACTTTGCGTTCATTTTCCATTCTCAAACGGCTGGATTTTTAGCAGTGCTGCAGCTCCAGCCACCGCTCGCGACACAGCTGTGGCACTAATTTGTCACCCGGCCGCTTGACACAGTTGGGCGGCGAGCCCCACATCAGAACGACGTGGGTTCAAACACCACCGGGACCGCGTTTTCACTCATATGATTCCCACTACGGTTCGCCCAGATACGAAGTCCCGGTGGCGGCCGCGGAGCTGCACAATCAGGGCGTGCAGGTCGTCCAGCGCCTGCAGCAGGCGCCCTTCCAGGCCGCGCAGCCCGCCGGCCAGTACTCGGAGGCGGAGGAGCTGCGCGGCGGTCGGACGGCGCAGAATCCATGCCCTCAAACAATATCCGTTGATCTCGGCTGAAGGTGCACTAAAATCCATCTCTCTCTCATTTTGAACTACATTATAAATAAAATTTCAGGCATGAAAATGCCAAAAACAATGTTCCTCGTTAAAAAACCAGCTAAAGCATTCATTTTGGCTAACCAATTCCCGTATTGATCTTCAAGTTAATAGCATAAAAAAACAACTTTGAAGTGATTTTTGGGTGTTCAGAGATGGGCAACACTATCGTTGTAAAATGGGTTCATTTTTCTGTGCCATTACTCAGGGATATAAAGTGCTACACAGAAACCATGTGTTCCACACCAAACCATGGCCAAATACTTTTATTGCAGTCAGCACTTAAAATGTGCAATTAGGGTGGAAACCTGTAAAACCCCAATAAAGCTTTGACTCTGTCGGCATTAAAATTTACATAGCAATCAGAGCGCACGGGCCTCCATTTTCCAAGTCAAGACGGTCTAGAATGTGTATCACTCCAAAAGAGCATGTATACATTGGAAACTGAACAACAAGTGAGGTCAGCACTGAAATGCAGTGAACAGGATCAATGCTTTGTACTTGTACTCACAGCTTACCGATGGATGCGGCTCTTTGGCTGGCGCAAAACCAATGTGGAGAGGACTGAAATGGTGGTCTCCTTTTGACGATGCAGCTGGAGCACAAACCAAACTGTCTTCTTTTCTTTGTCCTTGCTGGTTGAATTTTTTTCGATCACTCACACTTTCACATCTGAGCTCATCTACAATGGTGTTTTTACTTTGCTAAAAACTGGAGGGCGAAAAGAGCACAATGATTGCAACCTTTTCGTGAAAACACTTTGACTTCATGTTCACTTCCCGATAGAATTCTTCTCCGTCGACGAACACCACCACATTACTTCGTTTTACTTGGATTCCCAAAGTTCGTGACAGTCCACAAACATAACCTCCAATTATGAATCATCAGACACGGTTTCATGTCCAAAAGATAATACTTCTACAGATTTCAATTTGTCTGGCTACATTGCACTAGTTCTCAATTCCTCTATCACCCAAACATAAAGTGTAGACAGAGAACACGATACTGCAAAACACTCAAAAAGGGCACAGTCCCAACCTAAACAGATCCAAACATAAACACAAACAGATTATTTGCACTCACGATCATTGTGCGGATAACCAGCTGCCAGCTTCTTGCCGCTTTGCACGATACCGTCTCTACCTACTGTCTCCATCTACTTCTGGCACCGCTAAATTTATCATACGCGTTTGTGTATTCTGTACTGCTTGTTGCGGCTGTGGCTGTTCTGGTTTGTTCCTGGACTCAACATGATCATGACTTGGTGCGATTCTCTCTTAATTCTGTTTTCCTCCCGGTCCGGTAATTTATAACAGTTTAAATTAATAATTTATTTGTGCTTCACTCGCTACAGCCTACAACAACCATGTTATCCGCCTTCCTCGGTACAGCTGCGAGAAATGTGGGATTACGATAATCGTTGTGGAAGTGAAATCATGGGAGTGCCTCTCCGTGAATGCTACGACGCTGAAGCTGGCAGCGGGTACCACACGCCTTTCGGTACCACCACCAGTCGCGAGGCTACGTGTACGTGGTACCACAGATGGCAAATTCACACGGCAGAAGTCTCCAGCCCCTGAAGTCTCCCGCCGCCTACCGCCGCTGCATGCCGCACCGCACGTTAACGACGTAACGTGGACGGCATTAATGATGGATAAAGTGGGCTGAGTAATTTGGAAAATGGTAAGTAACACTTTTATTAAAACGTTCGGGCTGTGTCGCTTTCATGGTTATCGTTCTTTCGTCTTATGGTCTCTTTGGGCCCTCTTTGAATAACCTCCCTGTATATTTTACTGTTACCTTTTTTTTGGGACACTTTGCTGTTTTATGACAATGATAAGTCATAATTTTTAACTTTAGCTTTCATCGTAAAATTACTCAACAATTTTTTATCACTATCTCTAAAACATCTGTTTTTAAGAGCACAGTCAGAGGTGCCAGGTCCGAAAAGTGAAATTTCCCACACGGTGAGGCAAAATTTCCCTATTTCTCAAATTTTTTCCCAAATAGGCCACTTTGGGCGAAAAACCCTAGCAATTTAAGAAAAAAAATGAGCCCTGAAATTTCCCTTTCTGGGAATTTCTGGTTTTTTAGGCTTGAAATTTCCCATGAAAAGGGAAATTTCCCACGATCTGGCAACTCTGAGCACAGTATAGATATGGAGTTTCCCATTCCTGTCAAGAATGATCTCTAACCATATTTTTTCTTTTCAGGCTCCTTCAAATCCAATTGATGTGGCAGAATTCGCAGCTGCCTTGTGGCGAGCCAGCCATGATATGCACATGTCTATTTGGGATGCGCTGAAATCCAAGAGAGATCAGAACAGCATCTTTGCAAAGGCAGCAACGATCATGTTTCCAGACTTAAAAAGGCCCGATAGAAGGAAAAAAGTTGATACCTTATACACCAAATATAGGAAGCAATTGGCGAAAATTACATCTATCTTAGAGGTCTAGTATAAATAGTAGTCTAGTTCAAATATGTTTTTTGAAATGCATATTTCTTAATTACGTTTAGCTAAGACGATTCATACAGAGAAGTGTACCAAATTTTTACCAAGCTATTATTGTAACCGTTTTCTTCATATTTTGAACAAAACATATTGTAATACATTCGTAAATGATCTCAAAGTAAATGGTGTATTGTATAAAGGGATTTGGTAGGCTCGTGTTCAAGCTGCACGAGCTAGGAACTTGACAGTGCAATGCTTTACAATTTGTTGTCTTATTTTGCAGGGATATGAACAGAATTCTTTGACCCTTAATCCTGAGGTGAGCAGTAAAGCATTTGCACATATTTAACATTAAGTTTCACCTTGCAACTCTTGATGCTGTCATGAGACTAAAAGTTCCTTTCTTTAGAAACCATAATTTCAATTTAAGACATTAGTTTTTAATTGACAGTGTAGTTCTTTATGTATTTATGTTTCCGGCTTATTTTACAGGAACATGAACAAGATTCTGAGAACAATGTTGCCACCAACAGTCAAAATCTAAACCTTAATTCTGAGGTGAGCAATAAACGTGTCTATATCCTATTCATTCAAGATATTCCTTGCAACTCTTCAAACACTCCTGAGGCAAAAATTATTAGCTTTGTTTTAATGTAAAATTTATCATCTAGTGCACCTTGACTGTTTGTAAGAATGCATATCTTTGGCTAGTGAGGCTAGTGCTGTGTTATGGTATAGAATTCATTATACAATGCCACTTTGTTTCTTTCTTAGCTAATTGACTTCATCATTAGCTATGCCACAGAAATCAATGAGGTAATGTCATATTTCATTTATCAACTTCATTAAATCTCTTCTCTTAATATTTCATGCGCGATTTTTTCCCATTTAACTTTTGCTTTGCTTTTTTTTAAGTCTCCTGCGAGCCAAGACGCCCCTACAGGCTTGATAGGGGCCACATGTGATGTTGCTACTGGTCTTCTGACTCCATCTGACAATGTGAGTGAAAACATTTTTTTCTCTGTCCCATGTATCCCTTAAGCTTTGTCTCGTAATAGTTTTACTTCTTGCTTTCAGTTAATTCAGCAAATATGCAGCATGCCGCAACCAAATGAAAATGTAAGTAAATTTTAATTTTGTCCAAATATCATGTCACCTCGAAAATATTCCAAGGTCTTTGATTTAATTCTTCCTATTCCATTTTAGATTGCTTCACTTAATGAATTACATGAAGGTGAAAGAATATACCCAATAGCAGGTGTTTGTGATATGGCTACTGGTGTTCTCACTTTATCTGATGACGTGAGTGAAGAAATATTTTTGACTCTGCCCCATGGTTTTCAGAGGCTTTTTCTCATAATAAGTTCTGTATCTTGCTTTCAGTTTGTTAGGCAGCCGACATGCAGCTTGCTGCCATCAGATGAGCACCTGATTTCAGTTCCAGTCAGCCCAAGTCATCCTGTCAGTGCACCACTGTCATGTCAAGTTTCTCGTGCACATTCAGAGACCACTTTACTAACAATGAGTTTGCACTTAGAAGCAACTGGATCTGTGGTGTCTGGTCAGACTGCTAATATGGTGTCTGGTAACAATGTAAGTGAATATTAATTTTGTTCGAATATCATATCACCTCTAAAATATTTCAAGGTCTGTATCTTGCTTTCAGTTTGTAAGGCAGCCGACATGCAGCATGCTGCCAACAGTTGAGCACCGGATTTCAGTTCCAACCTGCCCAACGGATTCAGTTACCACTTCCCAACCAGTGACTTTGCACTTTGAAGCAAAAGGCCCTAGTCCAGATCCTGACAGTTCCTGTGATAAGGAGGATCCGGAGGAATCTAATCTACAACATTCAACAACCATGTCTAGTGATTTGTGGACACTTGTATATATTGGCAACCACACACTTCATCCCATGTGGACTGAGGTGTTTTGTGATTGTGTGCTGGAGCCATTTTTGCCGTTCTGCGTGTTTAAATTTCTTTGGCATAAATTCAAGAAATCAATGACACGAAATGCCCCTGATTTTCGAGCTGTGGCGCAGTGTAAGCATCCTCTCTGCCACTCAGTCACTGTTCTAATTCCCCATTTACCAGCAGATGGGAATCCAGCTGAATGTGTCGTTATTGTGAAAGGCTCCTCCGACCATTCTTCGGGTACTAGCTTCAGACGAAATGTCCGTTGGTATAAGCGTGATGCTATTGTTGAAGCGCTGCAGTCTGGCACACCGAATCAGATTCGTTTGAAGCTTCTGTTTGATGCTGATGAGGCACTTCTGCAAGAAGGTAATTTTAATAAAGCCTACTCTTTGACAACGATTCAGAAGATAGGCAGCGAAATTTTAACCCAAAAGAGACATGACCCAGTGCCCTGGAAGGATTTGGAAATTAGTATGGAACTTGATAATGACAAACTCGGCATTGATCTTTTGTGTAAGAAGCCGTTTGTAACAACTGGTTTATTGAAAATTAACTCACCTTGGCATGGAGACAGGAGACAGAGCATCCAGTTGCAGCAAAGCTCATGGCCAGAATGCACTTGTCAAAGATGCTGACAGGGCAGGGGCCTTCTGGTGGAGCTGCAATAAAGAGAGAAACACAGTTACAGGACACAGCAGCAACTTAGTTGAGACAGAGACTGCAGCTTAGATTGTAGCATTGACTCAGCAACAGCAGAGAGAGTAAATGAAGCTAAAACAGGGCCACAAGCAAAAATGAATAAAGAGAATACTGAAAGTCAATAAGCAGCAGTGGGCTGACTTTGGCATTAATACAAATGGATAATAATGTTAGTTTCAATAAAAATGAAGCCAAATCTTTGAGTGCCATAATGTTGTCTTGAAATCAACTCGTCACTATAATCAAAGAAGCCACAAGCCTGGACCAAGGGGTTCAAACCTCAGCAACTAGTTTTCAGAAGAGGATCGTACAAGACAGGAGACATTTGATGTCACCTGGAGCGTTTATGACGGCCTTAATTGGTACACCATGGAGCATATTTGAAATGTCAAAAATCTAAGTGAAAGCTCTTTGCCTGCTGAACATGACATAAAAGCGGTGAGTGAGAGAAAGATTAGACAAAATCAACACACTGGCCAGATAATCTTAGAAAGCACAAACGAGAAAACTGAACAGTAAAAAAAGTTACTTCTTGCAATCAACCTTACACAAAAATTGTGTGTACAGCAGGCCTAGAATAATTGTTCGAAGTCTCAACTCACACTAGAAGTGCCGAACCAGATAGGGCTACCACTTTGGAGTTGTCACAGCTGAAAACTGGAGCCTCGCTGTGGATCTGAGACACAATTTTTTTAAATCAGTCAAAAACAAAATTCACTGCCCACATTTCCCATATGGGGACCTACATTACAGTTCGAATGTTACACCCTGTAAAAAGTAATCACATGACCAAAGTACAGATAAGATTAGAACTCCATAAACTGAAACAAAAGAAAACAAAACATAGGAATGTAAGTTATGAACCTTGTAGGAGTAACTTCGTGAGATTATGGTACAAACACTGCATACCAGAAAATAAAAAGTAAAGCATTAAATAAAAGAGACAGTTAACTGACTGCATGCCTGCGTTCCCGCCCATTTTTCCCAAAACAAAATTCCCAAAAGAAAGCTTCCCAAAATACATTTTCCCAAAGCAATCCTTCCCAAAATTAAATTCCCAATCCTAAATTTTCCAATCCATTATTCCCAATTTTCAATTTTACCAAAGTTATTCCCAAAAGTTTTCCCAAAATTTTTGCACGGCAGGGGGCATTGTTGCGCGACCCTCGCGTTGCGCGGCAGTGGTAGTGGAGGCGTGGGGTGCAGCACAAGGGCCATGGACCCCGAAATCATTACATCTAGGCGTGCCTGAAACAATTCTTGACACACTTTAACGAGGTAAGAGGCGCAGCACCACTTCCTTGTATTGGTACTCATTGAATGAAGTGCAATAAAAATGTGAAAATCATTTCAAGTTATTTGTATTGGAAAATATTTTCTACCAGTCATATATTGAAGTCACTGAACGCTTATTGCTAATGGAAACAATATTACATGTTAAATGTAAGAACAAGTAACAAACAAAACACATATTATCAAAGTCAAGATAAAATTGGAACTCCCTAAAAGGGTGAGTAAAGAAAATGAAACTTTATAGGAACATGGGTTATCAGTCTTATAGAACAAATTTGTGAGATTATGACATAAACACTGCCAGACAAATAAAATGCAAGTAATGTATTTATAAAAAAGTTTTCCAACGTAAACGCCTGAATCACTTCTGGAAACTCTTCATTATGCTAAGAAGAGCAGAACTGCTTCCTTCCTTTGATTTCAGCCCCAATCGCATCTGCATGTCCAAGGCAGCCAGATTCACAAGATCCTTTATCATTGTTGACCTCTCTTCACTTTTCTTCTCAAATCCCTCTCTCATGAGGCGAAGTTGTTCATTTTCTGCTTCCTTCAACTTCAACTGCCTTTCTGCAACTTCCTGATTCCACGATTTAAAAATTGTTTTCTTCACTTTACTTGGGCCTTTTTCTGAACGTTTAGAAGGGCTAGGACCAGGACGAGTGCGGGTACCAGTGTGGGATTTGGTGTCCTTACTAACTCCATTCACAGAGTACGCAAGACCTCTCCCCACATTGGCAGAATATGGTTTGACCAGGGTAGCACTGCCGTGGAAAATTTTCAACATTCTTTCAAAGTGTGGAAAGTTAGGTTCACCTGCGCCTGTTTTCTTGCTCTCATCATATGCCTCTCCAAACAGACGTTTTAATTCATTCATGTGACTCTTGCATTGCTTCCCCGATACTGTGACATTGAAGATATCCATGACTCCTGCAATTTCATTGTACAGAGTACTATGTCTTACAACTGACTGGGTGCCATCGAACTTGTCTTTCCTGTCAGCATACAAGCTAAGGAGGAGTTTTTCTGCGTCTTCACTCCAAATGCGCTCTGGAAGTAAGATAATGTGTTAAAACATGTTTAGGGCTACAAAAGAGAGGAAGCGAGTGGCATTCTTTGAATCCTTTTTTTGGATGGAGTGAGAACAGCACTCAGCTGCAAATCAGAAATTTATGGGCACCTTGCTGTCTTGAATTTGTGAAGATAGGAACATCACATCCACATTCCTCAAGAACCAGGACACAATGATCAAAACTTGTCTCGTTACATTAAAGATGACGATTACCACCCTGTAAATAAATGAACATATTACAAAAATATGGATAAGACGCCAACTGAGGGCAATATATATATATATATATATATATATATATATATATATATATATATATATATATATATATATATATATATATATATGTGAAGATGGCATGTTATGATGATGGTAAAATGAATGAAGAAACTAACATCAAGAAGCTGCAGAGTATAAGTCCCTGATTGCAGCAAAGATAGGGAGGCAGGAAGCAAAAGCAATATCCTTGTCTCAGGCACCGCAGGGGCCTCCATGTCCTCGCCTTCCACTGTGAACGGAAACTAACACATACATGGAGTTTAAATTGGAAGCAATTGTTTGCTGAGCGAAGCGAAGCACCCTGTCGGGAATTTTGAACGTTCGAAATGACCGCCCCCCCCCCCTCATACCTTTAGTTTAAGATCTGTCGCAATTAGAGTAAGATCTGTCCAGTAAATTTCGCTATAAGTGGTGAACTTAAACTACAAATGTGACAGCACCCCTCTGGGTGCGAGAGAGACAGCCCGCCCCGATGCAAAATCAAGTTCATGAGGCGGGGCGGGGGTGTCGCTGTCTGTCTCTCTCTCTCGCACTCACGGCGCGTCTCCATAGGTGTGCACTCTCAGTCTGCCATTGATTTTATTTTCCATTTTATAGAAATTTTGTTCTACGGCTTAGTGATTTTTAAGCGTTACTGTAATATAGTAAACTTTTACGGTAACTTACAAAAAATAATCCCAATGGAAAACAGACAATGTTAAGATAGAAAATACGTAGTTACAGACTAAATATACTATAATACTTGTATACATTTACTGTTTGAGCATAGAAATCAAAATATTTTTATAGTGATTATATAATATTTTGACTGTACGTAAAGTAATTTTAGTCATCAACCGCAGAGAAACTTGGGAGGTTTCCGTTACAATTTTGATTTGTCGAATGAGTTTTCTGTAGTCATCTAGACTATATTTTCAATATTAAAGAAAATATATTTTACAACTTAGAGACATTTGGGAATGTTTTCTTACCAGTACATAATATCTAACAGAGTGAATGGATTTTATGGTATTTTTAGAAAAGATAAACTACTGTTACAGTGAAAAAATGTTTCCTTCTGCAGTGAAAGCTCTGACTTTTCTCTGTAGTCTGCAGAAAACTAATACCAGAGTAAAAAGATTGAATGGTGTTTGTGAAGATTTGATCCCTGGACCTTCGATTCGCGATCCCACCATCTTATCCACTTACCTACCGAACCAACTCAATACATGGGATAAAGAAACAGCTACTTATTTCAAGAGGCGGTCCGCCACTTTCTAAATTATCTACAACACAGTAATTTTTCACTTCATTTTATAGTGTTGCTTTTCAATAAGGTAAAGAAAAATTATACTGTAACAACACAATATTTGCACTGTAAGATAACAGTGATTTTTCTCTACATGTGTTTACTGTGACCCACAAATAACATTTTCTATTTCTTCTTTTATGTAAGTTTGTTGGTTTATTTTTTTCTGTAGAGACTAATTATGTTTTCTGTGGTAATAGTAAATGTTCGTTTACTGCATACCTATTGACAAAAAAGTCAGTATAGAGACTGAGAGTGTGCGAGAGAGACAGACGGCGACCTCACCCCTCCAGCCCCGCACGGCCCACCGCCCGCCCCACCCCGCCCCTCCTCACAGGCTGCTGCTGGGTGCCCTGCCCTCGGTGAAAGGGCTGCATGTTCGCCGCCGGGCCGTCCGTGGTGGTGCGGGGCAGATGGTTTCATCGCCAGCGCGGCCAGGGCCTTGAGGGCCTTGACACCGAGGGCAGGGCGCCCAGCAGCCGCGTGTTCCGTTCACCGCCACCACCTGCCGCCCTTCCCTCCGGCTGGCCGTCAAGAGCGTCTTGGCCAGCGCGCGGCTGTCTGTGGCCGCCGCCTCGTGCTGCGGTAGCACCACCACAACGTCGCCCGACCAAGTGGAGCGCAGCAACAGGATGACGGCATCCCGAGCGGGCTGCTCCGGGCTGCGTCGGGCTCTTGGCTCCAAAGTCGGGCCGGCTGCTTTTCGGGGAAGCAGTGTGCCCGAATCCGGGCTCTGCCCGCCCCGCCCCGCCCCGCCCCGCCCGAGCCAATCCTTGGAACTTGGACACCGCAGGCCTCTAAGCCTAACAGACGCGTCCTGCACAGTGGGCCAGAAGACCGCACAGGCGGCCAAAACTCTTGACGCGTTTTTGGCTCCAAAGTCGCTAAACTGGACTCGAACCGAACGTGTGACCCCACCAATGGATTGCTCTCCATTGGGGGGTCACACGTTCAGTTCGAGTCCAGTTTAGCGGCTCTGGGCACCCATGCCTACCGTCAGAACGTGCACGCCCAGAGCCGCTAAACTGGACTCGAACTGAACGTGTGACCCCCCAATGGAGAGCCGTGAAATGAAACCTAGGGACGGGCGATTTTGCGATTAATCGCAGGTGCGATGCGATTTTTTCAAAAAAATCGCGGTGCGATTTCCGTTTTTGAACCTTGGCGATTAATCGCAAAATCGCAAATAATCGCACAATCGCAAAAATCGCACATACATTGTCAAATTATACCAGTATGTTGTCATTTTCTTTCCTGCCATTTGACCACTCAGGTATTTGTTTTGGCATTTTTGAGAAAGATTTTGTGCCATAATGAGTAGTATTTTAGTTTTGTTGCGTTTTTTGCAATTTTTGCGATTTTGCGATATGCGATTTTGCGATTTTTTTGCGATTTTTGCGATTTTGCGATTAATCGCATGAGATCGCGATATGTGAGAAATCGCAATCGCGATACTGAAATTTGGAAATCGCCCGTCCCTAATGAAACCGTTCAGCTGCGGCACCCCAATTCACAACCGCTCATCTCGGAGCGGCCGGGCGCGCGCATGCAAAATCAAGTTCACAAGTATCGCTTATCTGGAGCGGTCCAGATTGACGCACTCTACGGCCTCGGCCCAGGGACGGCCTGCAGGGCCCCCCGGGGCAGCGGCAGGCCGAGGCCGTACGGGGAGGCGCCCTTCTCGTGGGCTGGGGCGGGTGGGGCAGCCCAAATCAGTGTTGCGCAAGGCCGGAGCTGCATAAGAAGGGCGCCGCGAGGCGGCCGCGCTCCGCAAGGGGCTGAGGCTTAGCAGGTTAAGCCAACGCAAGCCGACACGCCCCCCATCATCATCATCATCGCTGTTAGGCCTCGACAGACCTTTAGCGTTCGAGTAAGCAACAACAGCAAACACAGGACTCAGACTGCAAACCTCAAATGCAGGCAGTGTCTTGCTTGCGGCAGTCACCCTCCCCCTCTAAAATGAGCAGTGCGCACATTGCAATCACAGAGACACTGTACTCACCGATCACGAGCATCTTCGGCACTTCTTCTAAGACGCCTTCTCCACACACTGAGGACACGAGGCGCTGGCTGCCTGCCGCCGCCGCGTCGCGGGGCGGCCCGGCGGCCGGGCAAGGGGGGAGGGGGGAGGTCCAGCCCTGTCCGCTTCGTGTGCACAGGTTGCCTCTCTCGCACCGCTTCGGAGCCCCCATCGCCGCGAACCGAACGTGTGACCCCACCAATGGATTCCTCGTTCGGAGAGCAATGCGAGAATTTCCAAACCCGTCCGGGATTCAAGGGCGGATCCCCTATGCCGGGAGACTTGCACGCGGGCCCTCCGCGGCGACGCGGACGCTGCTCTCGAGGCAAACACGGCCCTTGTCCACTGGGAGAAAAAATGAAGGTTGTGACTGTTAATCTTAATGCCACTCTTCACTGTACATAGAAAGAAGGTGTTTACCGTACCCAGGGATACAGCAGACACCGTACCTCAAGGAACGGAATCCACTGTACCCTGGGAACACGCATTCACCGTACCTCGGAAACTGTTCAGACATCGAATTCATCATAAATGTAGAATGAAGGCAAAATTTTAAATTTGCGATAGAAACAATTTGATGGCGGAAATAAATACATCTCAACAAGACGAACGAAATATGATAAGCATGTTATGACCTCAGACTCGAAGTTAAGCAGCAATCAGCGTCAGAAGTTCTAAAAGGGTCCAAAATCGTACTTTTAGAAAGTTCTGACGCCGATTGCGGGTAAACTTCGAGTCTGAGGTCATAACATGCTGTTTATATTTTGTTCGTCTTGTTGAGATGTATTTATTTCCGCCATCGAATTGTTTCTATCGCAAATTTAAAATTTTGCCTTCATTCTACATTTATGATGAATTCGATGTCTAAACAGTTTCCGAGGTACGGTGATTGCATGTTCCCAGGGTACAGTGGATTCCGTTCCTTGAGGTACGGTGTCTGCTGTATCCCTGGGTACGGTAAACACCTTCTTTCGACGTACAGTGAAGAGTGGCATCAAGATTAACAGTCACAACCTTCATTTTTTCTCCCAGTGTCGCTGCTGTGTGTGTCACACCCCTACGGAACACCCCACGAGTGCGAGAGAGACAGCGCGACGGGGCATCGGACAGCCTGCTGAGGCTGCGCCACGTTGCGCCGAGGACAGCGGCCCGCGCCGCCATACTGCAATGAGGCCCCCCGAACGGCCACGGCCGCCTCCAGGAAGGGCAGCGCGTTCCCCGCCCCCACGAGGCCACGGCGTCGCCGTCGTGCGCCAGCGGCTTCCCCGGCGGCATGCTGTCCCCGGAGGAGGCGGCGCTGCTGGCCGCCCAGCAGCGGGGCCTCCACGAGGAGGCGCTCGTCCCAAGGCGCGGCGGCGCGCCAGCAGGGGCCCAAGAAGTACCGGTAGGCCGTGCTCGCCGCCAGAGGGCCAGAAGACCGGCGAAGGCGGCCAAAACTCTTGACGCGGTTTGAGCTCCAGAGTCGCTAAATGGGACTCGAACCAAACGTTTGACCCCAATGATGAATTCCTTCGTCCGTCACATCAGCCACGACCGCGACGTGCCCCATCCCCCATCGCGGCCAGCAGCGCGCAACGCCGCCATTTTCTTGTTTGTTCAGAATCAGGCTTTGCAGCGCTCCATTTCCGAGAATATCACTGCTAGCTCCGGCCCCCGCGCCTCCAGGCGGATTCCGAGTGGAAGGTCTCTCTCTCGCACTCATGGGGCGTCCCGTAAGGGTGCAAGAGAAGCAGAGCGACGAAAACCACTCCCGGCCCACAGTGGCCCACAAGACCGGAGCAGGCGGCCAAAACTCTACACGCGTTTTGAGCTCCATTGCCGCTAAATGGGGCTGGAACCGATCGTGTGACCTTGCCAATGGATTCCTCGTTCACAGAGCCATCCATTGGTGGAGTCATTCGTTCGGTTCGAATCCTGTTGCGCGACTAAGTCAAAAAGCGGCTAGAGTTTTGGCCGCCTTCCCCGGACTTCTGGCCCACTGTGTGCCTGCCGTGACCGCAAAGCCCCACGTTCTCTCAAGCACACACACCCTCACACACGTCCACTGGTGTAGCAAACGCTATCGTTACTTACCGACAACAACTACAGGCTCCATTTTGCGCGCAAATCCGTCACACTAGCCGATCCTTCACACTCCAATGCTGGCGTACATCTGGTGGCGGGGCGTGGTAGATCCTGCCCCTGCATGCGTTCCGGGTAGCGCGGACGGGCTGGTGTGGTGGGGGGCGGGGAATATCGCATAGGGTTGCCTGCTGGGCCGCGCTGGGTCGAGTCTCTCTCTTTGTCTCTGAGTGTCGTTTTCGTCGGTCTGTCCCTCTCCCAGGCGGTCAAAATCCGGGACGCCTTGTGAGCTCCAGAGTCGCTAAATGGGACTTGAAACGAACGAGTGACCCCACCATTGGTGGAGTCGAACGGCTGACCTTTTGTTCCGCGTCGATCGGACGTTCTTAGAGCCCCGTTTGAACCTTGAACCAGCGCGGCGAACCACCAAGGCCGATTCCGAAGGCTGTTCGATCTCTCTCGCACCCACGGGGCGTTCCGAGGGGTTGTGAGAGAGACAGAGCGACGGAGGCCGCGGAATCAGCAGCGCGCCGTGCGCCTCCAGCAGACTGATTCCGAAAGTCGTTTTCGTCGCTCTGTCTCTCTCGCACTCATGGGGCGTCCCGTGTAGGTGCGAGAGAGACAGCTGCTGCGGCTGCTCTGGCTACTCTCGTCCAGCGTGGTGACCAGCCCTCGGACCAGCCCCTCCAGCGTGGTCAGGAGGATGGGCTGCACCGCGCGGGCGGCCTTGTCGGCGTCCTCGGCGGACCACGACTTGGCGGGGCGGCTGGACGCGGCTGGACAGCCCGGCGCAGATGTCCGCGGGGGACGAGCACTGCACCATGGCATAGCTGGCCTCTTTGGCGGCCTTGTAGCGGCCTCGCTCACCGCCCAGGGCCGGAACAGCGAGGACGACGCGGCTGGACAGTGGTGCAACATTGCGACGACGGGGCCGCGCACCAAGCCCCGTGCTCACCCAGGGGCGTCGGAAGTGTTTTTCGGTGGGGGGTGCTCACTCGACAAAAATGTATGTGAAGTGGTGATGGAAAAGGGGGGGGGGGGTTACGTGATAGGACGGTTTTCATATTACATACGATTGTATTCAGGGTCAAATACACGAAAAAGTACAACTTTGGTAATAAAATCAGTCTTAAAAGAGTACAAACAAGAAAAAGATCAACTAGAACACATTTCCGAGAACATGCAAACGCTCAGGCGTGCGTTTAACAAACTCCTCTAGTATATTGTTGATATCGATCGAAAAAGTTAAGGTTCGATGCACATGCAGCAGCATTACATGAGTGAGCCTCTTTTGAGTCATTGTGCGTCGCAGCCAATTTTTTATACGCCGCAGAGCACTGAAAGAGCGCTCACAGGTGGCTGAAGTAGCTGGCACAGTCAATATTAGAATAATGAGACGCTCTATCTCACTGAGCATTGCTCTAGTTACAGGAGGTAAATCTTTGAAAATGTCTGCATACTCGCCTACCGTCTTTACATTTGAAGAGACTACTGTCCTAGCAATATACAGTTGCGCTGCCAATTGGGGTATGTCAAAGTCCTCTGCATGCAAACCAAGCGCTTTCTCCAGATCCTTGGCGTTTGGGGGCGGATTGGCCAGGATGATGCTCTCAAGGTTTATATGCTGCCGCCTAGTCGTGGCAGCCGGCGGTAGGCACGTTGTTGAAGCATGTTAAACTAACTAACAGACCCAAAATCTGGGGGGTGCTCGGCACCCCCCAGATTATTTTGGGGGGTGCTCCGAGCACCCCCTGACCCCCACTTCCGACGCCCCTGAGCTCACCGCCCTGGTGGTGGTGGTGGTGGCCGTGGCCGTGGCAGAGCTGGTGCTCTTGTTCGCCACCAAAAACCCCAAAAAGGCGCGGCGAGGCAGCAAGGGCTGGGCCGGCCGGCCGGGCCGCTTTTCTGGGCGTCGGCCGCGAGCACGGTGGTGACCTCGGAGACCACCCCGTCAGCCGGGATGGCTGGGGCCAGGCAAAGCGTCGGCCGCGCGCATGGGGGGTGGGTCCACATGTCCTACCGCTCACTTCTCCTACCATTAAACTCTAGTGAATATAAATATTGAATATTTATATTGGAGTCCGTTTGTTCTACCGCTGTTCCGGGGTCCATCCTACAGGGGGGTTCGGTTGTCCTACTTGGCGGAAATGAATAAAAATATTGTGTGCCATAAAAATATTGTCCGTCAATTTAAATATTAATAAAAATATAGGGCGTCAATATAAATATTGGATATTGGATGCGGAGCCCGTCGGGGGAGCGCCAAGCAATGGCAAGCCCCCGACGAGTAGGCCGCCGCATGCGTGTCTGCCGAGTGGGTTGCCTACCGTCGGCCTGGCAGGCGTCCTTCGGCGACAAAGGTTGTTTTTGTATGTTTATGTTAATTTCTCCTAAGGAGCCGATGGCATCACGACTCGTAAGATTCGCCCGCCTCGCTCTCTGGAGTACCACCTGCCGTGCTTTGGTGAATTTGAATGATTCCTGTCTCTACACCGTGTGGCTGGTCCCCTTTAGGAGCGAGGAATTGTTTCATCGCGTCATCACATGTGTTTTTACGCGTTATGGTCGTCATTTACCAAGTAGAAATCAACCTTCAGATGACCGTTTTTTCACGTCTTTGTCTCCCAATGGTTCAATGATGCCGTTGCCAAAGGTTTGGACACTGTTGAGGTCGGCCGTTTAAAAGCCGCGCGTAAACCGAGTTTCTCATACGCGAGGCGAATAGGCGCGTAGCCTCACCACGGGACGGACGCGCCGCGGCTGCCGGCCACTGCCGGCGATCGTTTTGTTGTTGTGGATGCCCTATTGCGATTGGGAAGTCGTCGGATGACGGATGTTATGAAACACGAAGCGAGGGATGAAGAGTGTCCGGACGGACTTAATTTACGTCGAGCGTAAGTCTGTGCCACGGTGATTTCTGTGGCGTGTTCCTGATGCTCGCGGTTAGCGCCTCTGCCGTCCGCTGCTGACGCTGCGTAACCTTTTATGATCTTCACCTGGCAGGCTATCAGGCTCAGGGCCTCAAAGCCAAGAAACCTTGATGTCACTCTCTCAGCTTAACGTCTTGGTTAACATAGCTTGTTATGCTTTCGCCTCTGATGTGACTACAAAGGTCATTTGGTGGTACTGATAAAATGTCCACCTCAAACTTGGTGTCTCTTGTTGTGAAACATTTTCACCAATTTTACTGAGCTTCTGAGTCTGACAATGCTTGCCTTTGTGGCTTATTGCTATGCATCCTTGTTTTGTCTTAGCTTGCTGGGCGCTGGCCCCCTCTCATGTCTGGTGTGTCCATTTGCTAAACTGTTGTGGTATGTGCAGGTGCGTTGGTGACAGCAGAAACGAGTCCAGACTGTTGTTTCCTAGCAGCCCCAACTTCAGCCTGTGGAATGGGACTGCAACCACTTCACCCAGCACACAGTGTGGTTTGCCATGGACCTGGCTGAGTCGGTGACTGCATTGCGTTTAGTTGGGATGAGGCTGATACTATGACGTAAGTTCCACAATCTTTACGGCATGCAGGTATCAAACAACTCATATCGGTTCTTATTTCATTTAATTTTTAAGCGGGCTTTTTAAGTTGGTTTGTCGTTGAATGTTGTAAGCTGTTTTTGGCCATCTGGCCTTGTCTGGTTAAAATACAACTTAAAATTGGCATCAGTACGTTCAAAATGTTCAAATTATGATTTCCATGAACATGAGCGCTGAAATTCTAGTCTTCAAGGGGATAGTCCGAGTAGCATTTACATCAATCTTTCCAAGTCTTTGTCTGTGTCGTTGTATTTGCATGTTTTCCCCCCTTTAACCCTTTTCTTCTTTATTGATTATGTTGTTTGTAGTCTTGAATGGAGAAGCGCCTATTGCTGCAAAGACCATTTCCAACTGTTAAGATTTTTGTTGAGAATTATAATTTTTTGTCATGTGCTGGAGAGTATGAAGGTCTCTAGCTTGCCCTGATAGTTAAGATTACTGATCCATGCTGTACAAAATAGGAAGCCTTGGCAAGCTCAATTGCCTTTTGAGCCTTCAGATGCTATGTTAGCTATTATTGTATAATGTTGGTGTTTAGTATTATGGCAGCTGTTAAGAAGGATGAAAAGAAAATTCACTTTGTGTGAGAATGTGAAACTATTAGCAATACTTTCCTTGAACAGTGGTTTTTGATACTGGAGTATTAATAATAATAATAATAATAATAATAATAATAATAATAATAATAATAATAATAATAATAATAATAATAATATACATCCATTTGTGCTTAAGCAAACTGATCTTTCTGTTCATGTCCTGCGTCCCTTGAAAAAGGAAGTGGGCACATTTCAGACAAAATAACAGTAAATTGCAGGGACAGTAGATCTTTCTGTGCTCATGTTTAACATTTTTGTTAATTGTTATAGGTGCTGTGTTGAGAGCCAAACCAAGTCCAAGGCTGACATGGATCCGCCAGTGAGAATCCTGCCCTGAATTTAGAGTACATTACGTCCATAAATGCAGCAATTCGAAAGTGGTAAGTGTCTTGTTGCTTTTGTTAACATGTCTACATTGTTTTTCTCTGCTCAATAGCATGATTTTTTTATTTTTGTCTTTTTTTTCCACAGTTTTGGTGGCGAAGAAGACCTTTATCCAATTCCTCGTCTCATATCTGCTGTTTCTCTCTGCGCCTGAAGGAAAAAACAGGAAAACACAGAAGAAGGAGTGTATAGAGGGTTTTGGTAATTTGTTGCTCTGGGTACGCACATAATAATCAAGGCCACTCTCCATACATATTTACACAAAATAGTATCAGGTAAAATGATTTAATTTGTAGCTAGATTGAAGGTTAGCTGTTACAAGAGTCATTTGACAAAAGGAAAGATGTCACAGTTAAAACATTCATTGTTTCTGGACAATTTTTCAGCAATGTAATTTGTTCTTTTATAATGTTTCAATTTGAGACTCCTGAGCTGCACTTCAAAGGTGCTTCCACAATTGTGCAAATTAGACTCATCACTCATCTCATTTTCACTCTCTTGTTAGAAACAGTCACTTTGTTTCCTGGCAGAAAGACCATTCAATAAAATATTGCTTTCTTGTGTACTTTCTGGTGAGCCTCACCAATGAACCTATGTGAGCTGTGTCTACTCTGTTGGGTTTATTAAGCAGTGTAAAACTAGGAGCAACAAAGACAAAGTATTATATGCATAAACGTTTAACAGTTAAGAGCCGAGTTGCATCCTACTAAACCCTTCAAACAAGCCAAATTTGTTGTTAGTAGGAGGCAGCTGTGCTCTAAGCTGGTACACTTTTAAGCTTATACTACTTTTTCTTTGTGTCTCCTAGTTTTTTCTGCTCAATAAACCTAACACAGTTGACACAGATCTTGCTATTCACTGATGAGGCTCACCTGGAAGTACACTGAAAACCAATATTTTCTGTTCACTTATTTCGAACGGCACTGCTGCCAGGAAACAAATAAACTGAATCTAACAAAGTGAGTGAAAATGAGTTAAATGATGAGTCTGACATGCTCATTGTGGTAGCACCCTAAGCTACAAAGCCAAATAAACACAGACATGTACAACTGTCTAATTTTGATGTATATAGTTGTATCTGATTTTATGTTGCAGTGTAAGTTTGGCAAGACCCTTGTAGTTCCTTTGTGCCCTGTAGTGTGTGATAGAGTTGGAATATGAGATCTGATCAGTGCTATATTCATATTTTCAAGTCCACTTTTTCATGATCCAATATTTTTAAGTTTAGGAGTGGTTTTGTTATGGACCAGGTATGCAATACTATTTAATCTGAGTACGTAATCGTTTGTGGGATTATCATTCAAGGTGATAACATACATGATGTAAAAGCAGACTTGTGTACGTAAACTGTTCAGGGGTTCAAAAACGTTGCCAGAATTTTATGTAGCCTGCCCCCTCTTTTATACTTGTATAAGCTATATATTAATAAACATAACATTTTGACTGCTCATGTCCTGTCTGAGTATAGATGTAGAGTTTTTATTTTGCGAAATAGGGATCAATTGACAAATGTTGACCGGACAGGAAATGGATTTCCATATTGAAGACTATAGGTCTAGTAAAGCTGCTGTATGTGGGATAAGTTTATTACAATAAGCAACCTTAAAATATGACTGACCATTCAAAACTTAAGAAAAATTGAGGAAGAATCTGAAGGACATTCATAATTGCAATGAACTCTGGATGATTGTACACAGCAATCATCAACCTTGACTTACATGAATGCGTCATCTTTACATCAATAAAAAAAAAACAATGAACAAGTCATTGACTGCCATGGTATGAATCACCTTGGGTATCTAATTAAATTAATTTCTTACTTGTAACATTGCACAAGGTTGGGTTTGTATTACACAAGTAAGAATATTTACTTTGTGTGGTACATAAAACTAGTAGCTGCTAGTAGCATTGAATTACTTATTATCTTTTTAAAATACTGTGGCACATTTGCGCTCGGGTACCTCACAAACTAAAAAGTAAACTCACCTTCCTGTAAACTTATTGTGTCACTTGGATACAATCTGAATACTTAACAAACAAGATTAAACTGAATTGTGGTCTATTGTATTGCTGTGTTGTTATTAAATATTTTGTCTTATGTTATAGGTGCTTAGAGCGAAACCAAGTGCAAGGCCGGACTGGATCCTGTCACCAAGGGACATAAGAATTTATGGGACATGATATCCTAGAATGCATGCAGCAATGTGAAAGTGGTAAGTGTGGTGTTGCTTTTGAACATATTAGGACCTCAGATGTGTCTTCTCTGTTGATTAGAAAATAAATGATTAATTAATGTTGGAATATTTAAATTTTTTTGCATTTTTAATTTCACAGGTTTAGCAGACGATGCAAGTCAAGATTGTCTCGAATCAAATCCCTGATTTATTTTTGCTGTTTGTCTGTGTGCCCAAAACAAAATGAAATCTGAGAAGGCGAAGAGAGAAGGAGGGGGAAGGAGGAAGGAGTGAATTGAGATTCGGGTGATTTGTTGAATAACAGGGTAGAGACAAGGTAATCGTGTTTGTTTTTTTTTTGTTTTAATTGTAAATTTTAGAAGCCATACCTGACAGTTGATTCGGCCAAAGGCAGACTAATAGTGCAATGTGTAGATGTTGGAATATCAGACAGTGCTGTATATGTATCGTTCAGTCTATAATATGCTTCGACCATAAAGAGTTACTCTGTAAGAGTTACACTGTACTAATAATCCCATGAAGGAGGGGTTGCCTTGAAGTCTGATGCCAGTATTTATTTATGGTTTTTATTATTGTTCAACAACAAATTAGGCATACAGTCATGTGTTACTGCTCTTGTGGGATTCTCAATTGACTGCCTGGCTTAAGATTAATTTACCTATCAATCTGACTGTTAATAACATTGAAATCCAGCAACTAACTCATACAAAAGTGAATTCAGGCATCTATGTTATGAGTGAAGCCAATGAATTGTTGAGTATACCACATAACATCAAGGTGTATCGTGCATTCATTCAATCTTTTCTGTCACGTAGAATAGTCCTGTGGGGGAAGGAATTCAATAATATGGAGAACATTTCAAAATTGTTCAGGAGACAGAAGGGAGCAATAATTTCTTGCTTGTTGCTTCTGAGCATATGTTGGTATCATGAGTTTGTGTTCTTAGTACAGAAATGTTTATCTTCTGATATTTAATTCTCTACATATGTTATAAGTACGTGTGTAAAAGTGATTTTGTGTTTGACTGTGCACAAGTTTTAAATTAGGTATGCTACCTGCAAGATTTTGTTTCAAGCAGTGTAATGTATGTAATATGAAGCTGATTTGAGCTGTTATCTTAGGGTACAAAATAACAGTGGCAGTTCATCAATTTCTTCTTGGCCTTTTGAGGACTATGCCCTGGGGTGTAACAAGGTATGACCATGAATCATTTGACTAGTTGACCTATTTATTATTTGTGTTAAGTTCCTAAGTTCCACAGTAGCTTTATTTTATTGGCGTGATTGCTTTGGCCGCAGAATTGTTGGTCATGAAGGATTTGTCAGTGATAATGAATAAACTTCCATGTTTACTGAACGTTTTTAATAGTAACAATTGCCCAAATAAAATTGTTGACATAAAAGGATGACACACTACAACATATTCAATCAGTAGTTTTCAGAAAATCAACATTCAGCACACTGCCCATAATAATTTTTCAATAGAAATACTTCAAATAGGTGTGCTGACCTTGCTCAAGAGCATCACATGAAATGGTCTCCTACTGTTCCAGGGTGTTTCATGTCAGACGGACAAAGCAGAGCCCCAACCTGAATACAAACAGGAATCTCAGACAATCAACCTTCGAACAATGGCAAGAAGAAGGTCAGGGCAACAGACCCTGAGGGGATTAGGAGTAGGAACTCCTTGAAATTACTCTCTTCAACTTTTATGAGCATTTAAATAAGCTAACAAATTTTCAGGTAATATTGGAAAGGAGATGTAATCAAAAAGATTCTGGGGAGAAGCAATAATTTCTAGGGTCAGTTATCAACAGGAGAGACTGAGGGTTGCCACCTGAATCCCATTCATAATACAAGGCAAAATGAACCAAAGATTGAAGAAGTTTACTAAATTAAAAAAATGTATTTACCCGCAAAAATATTACCCTTCTGAAAAACCAAATTTTATTACCTGGAATTTGTCAGTGCTGCAATAGCTCTCTTGACGTGTAGAATCCAGCTCGCGCTCTGCAGCAGAAATGGGACTGTCTAGATGCCTTTATGTCTTGACTTCTCTCATCAGTCTTGAACCAACTCTCTTGAACTTAGCTCTTCAAGGCTTGAACCCACTCTCTCGACCTTCTCTCTTCAAGGCTTCTCTTCAGTACAATTTCTTTCTTTACCTTCTTTCTTGACTTTCGCTCTTCAAGTCTTCTCTTCAGTGTCGATTTCATTCTTCGCTTTTTGCTGCCGTCTTGAACCCACTATCTTGATCTTCTCTCTTCAAGGCTTCTCTTCAGTACAATTTCTTTCTTCACCTTCTTGCCCTCTTTCTTGGCTTTCGCTCTTCAAGTCTTCTCTTCAGTGTCAATTTTATTCTTCGCTTTTTGCTGCCGTCTTGAACCCACTATCTTGACCTTCTCTCTCCAAGGCTTCTCTTCAGTACAATTTCTTCCTTCACTTTCTCGCCTTCTTTCTTGACATTCACTCCTAAGTCATTTCTTCAGTGCCAATTTCATTCTTCGCTTTTTGCTGCTGTCTTGAACCCACTATCTTGACCTCCTCTCTTCAGGGCTTCTCTTCAGTACAATTTCTTTCTTCACCTTCTTGCCTTCTTTCTTGACCTCCACTCTTCAAGTCTTCGCTTCTGTCTCAAATTCTTTCTTGGCCTTCGTCTTCATTCTAGCCCTTCGCTCTTCAAGTCTTACGTTCTATCTCAATGTCTTTTGCTGTACTCTTCAATCTCTGCCTCTCGTCTTCATTCTTCAACTGCATCTCTTGACCTTCGTTCTTCAAACATTTCCTTAGACGTTCTTTCATAATGTCTTCTGTGCTCTCCAATCTTCACATGGTGTGGTTTCTTCAACTCTCTTGTTTGTCTTGACTGATGATACATATCCCCGTAGAATTCTTAGGTGCTTCCTACTCCTGCAGATAACTTTTCAAGACTTGACTCAAAACGTACATCAAAACCCTGTAACGAACAAGGTTGGAAATGTAGCAGGACACTAAATTATCAAGATCACCTACAATAAAAGGCAGTCAGTTGTATACCTTGCAGTTTGGATAGTAAATGTAGTGGCAGGCTCGAAATAACCTCTCCATTCATGACGAACAGGCGTAAGTATGATGAGAGATGGTCAGCAGACCCAGCTTAACTCAGTTCCACTGCACCTTGTATGCGAAAGACATTGCACAGCATTAACAGATACCAACAAGGTTGCCACAGCGCACGTTCTTAGCCAGATATTGAAGATTGAGAATTTCAGGTAGAAAATTTAAACGTTTCGGGTGCACAAGGAAGACGTAGCAACAATAATGACCATAATCATTCGTCAAATAACCAAAACATAATTGCTGCAGTCGAGAGCCTCGCGCCTCCGAGCCGATGCGAAGCCGATGGCGTTCCGACATCCAATACAGCGCTGTTAAGTCCATTTGAAACTTTCCCATAAATACTTTGTGTTCAGTTCTTTCAAACTTATAGCATTTAAAAAAATCAATACACGCCACCAAATACAACTACAAAACGTCCGAGCCCGTGCCCGTACGCAGCGAACGAACCAACAACGACTGCCAGCCAACAGCTGGCAACGGGGGTGGGAAGGGGGGGGGAGAGAACTGAACTTGAACTTTCGAAAATGGCCGTTGGCCGTTAGCCTAGCACCGGAACCAGTTCCCCAAATCGTCTTATTTGGAGGTTTTGATGGATTTAAATCATAAAAATTATCATTATTTAATTTTTAACAATTTTAGAACCCAAACGAACACATACTTTACACAAATTAGCGACTTCTAGGGACTGTTTCCGGTTTTTGGTTTTCTTCTTCTTCTTCACTCGGCGCTCTGGTACGAGTGGCACGACTTCTGTTTATAACTGTTTATAACTCTCCTGACTTCTGTTTCGTCTTCCCCTGTGTTTGCTGGATGCCGTAAAACAATTCCATCTCTAATAATTACACTAAATAACTTGTTGCATGAGTACCCGCGTAGGTGTTCAAGACTTGGGTGAGTCATAAGACACTCGTCTGCACTCGTGTAGAGGCCCGCTAACCTTGCCCTGCTCTTCCTCGTCAATTTAATGATGGGGTTATGGTCGCACGTTCGTCGCTCGTTCCCCTGAAATAAGTCTGTTTAATTTTTTTTAGTCCTGCTGCAGCAGGTCTTGCCCAATCCGACTATCAGAGGTTCTTTTTCATATCGCTCGCGTCACTAGCCGAGAGACAAACCCTAGAAAATGAACGAAGCATCAGGCCCTTGGCACAGTCATAATATAACTTTGACAGTTGATGTATTTCATGACGAAAATTTTCTCTTTTGCAGGTTGAATTGGCAGTAAGGACAATTATGCCTGCTGTATTGCTTGGAAAAGGATTTCAGAATAAATCCTTATTTTACTATCTAGGCGATGGGTACTATTACCACAGAAACCGAACATTGAAGAATGGATCGTTTTACCTAAGATGTGTGAGATGTTACAAGGAGCGCTGCCCGGGAAGAGCTGTTGCTTCAAAGGACCTTTTTTCTTTGCGCATTACCCGGCAGCACAGCTGCTGTCCGGATTATGATTTCTGGAAAGTACGAAAACTCAGAGAGTCTATAATATTGCGATGCTCCTCCAGAGACACAACTCGGCACAAAACAATTGTGAGCCAGGAGAGTGAGAGGTAAGTTGTTGTCACATTTGTGGTATTTGAGACATTGCACCTGTATCCATTTTAAAAGAGATGTCATGGGTTTCTTTCTCTTCCTAGTTATGCAAGGGCAATCCGGATGCGTTGCTCAGCAAAAATTTTGAGATCAGCCATGAAGAGGGCAAGGATGAGCGTACATCCTAGTCTTCCAAAAGACCTCTCGGAGCTTGATGCAATACTGAGAAATGATAAATATAAGCATCTCACCTTGACCAAAGAAGGCGATGGATATCTGTATGCTGGTTGCTGTGGATCAGCAAGAACACACTCAAGATGCCTTATCTTTCAGTCTCCCAAAATGAAAGAAATAATGGCTACAGCCACGGAGATATTTGCTGATGCTACTTGGGACGGAAGACCTGCATGTCCAACAAGCAGCCAGGTTTTTTCAATCACCACACTAATGAACTATCAGGTCAGTACAAAGAGTGTTCGCATGTTACTTTGATTTTGTTTCAGTGAGAATCTCAATTTGAGTGATGCAAAACATTCACCTTTTTTGTTAGCTCTTGTACAACTCTATAGGCATTTTGTGTGTAGTACATTGGGATGTGGAGAAAGTGTGGAATTTTACTGTCATATTTTTTCCAGATTCTTCCATTATGTGTTTGCTTGATGGAGAGGAGGAATACGCGCACGTATACCATTCTCCTAAAGTCCATTAGAATGTTGAATCCTCGCTTCAGTCCTTCGAAAATCCATACAGATTTTGAGATACCTGAATTTTCTGCTTTCAAGAAGGTTTTTCCGGAGGCTGAAGTTGAGGGGTGTCTTTTTCATTACAGTAATGTGTGTATAACTGATTTGTGCCTATATCAGTGGCTATTAGTTTCACATTTCAAATAACTACTGTTATTCTCTTTATTTCAGAATGTTAGCTCACAAGCTAGACAGCTTGGTCTGGCACCTTATATTGCTGCTGATGAGGCTTTTGATTCTGTGGTGCGCAGCTGTCTTGCCATCCCTCTTGTTCGGACGGACCAAATTAGAGAGGCTCTAGGGGCACTCATTATAAGAGCTGCTGATCTAGGCTTTCTGAGACTTCTTTCTTCGCTGTTTTATTACATTTGGGTTGAGTATATTACCAAAAGAGGGGACATTCTCTCTGTGTGCGGCTCTGAAAATCGCACAAACAACGTATCTGAGAGCTGGAATTTGATGCTTCAGTTAGCCATGTTAGTAAGGCGCCCAAATGTTTTCAACTTTCTAAGTAAGTGCTTACAATGCATCAGGGTTTTATTTTCTTATTAGTTCTGTTTTTGTAATTGATATTTTTGCTTGTGGTGCAGGTGGCCTGCGAAATCTCGAAGAGCAAGCACAACAAGATCATTACAATATTGTCTGGGGGGACAATACCACGAGAGGGCGCAAAATATCTGCCATTGTGAATGACTCTAAAATCAAGAATCTGACAAATCTTTTACATAGGGGTCAAATCTCCATGGTTGACTTCCTTAAGCGAGCTTCCAGAACCCTGGAGAACCCCTACAGGCGCCATTGCCCTCGCCCTCCTCCCCCTCAGTAATGTGATTCGGCTGCAAGATTGCTGGAGTTTCCATGATTGTTTAAATACCTGCCAATTTTGTTTTCGTCTCAGAGTGTGGTATTCATGCTTATAGATGGTGTATGAATTAAGATACTTCAAAATGTCTTATTGTTTTTTCTTACAATCTTTGATCTGTCATACTGTGTCATTTGAAATTGTTAGGCGTTTCTAGATCTATTCTAATATGTCTATTTCTCTCTTTCTGTCAGTATTTTCATTTTTGAATGCTTACATAATTCTGCTTGCCCTGTCATTCATAACACACTTTCAATATTTGCAAGGAGCCTTCTTGTAATTGGAATCCTACATTTTAGACAATAATCAATTGTGATGTAGCATTTATAAGCTTTGTTAATGTTGAGGTGAATTTATTTTGGTGTTACCATGGCCACTTGTCAGATTGTTCGTTACAACATCTTCAGTTGGTACTCTGTGATTGTATGAGTATGAGTAAAGCTGAATACATTGTCGGAGGTAAGTTGTTCTTGCTTAGGAAATTATTTGACGTATTGCGGCAGTGCTGCAATCTTCATTTTTTCTTATGTTCCGTCTCTTTTTTTTAACATGAAATTTTATTAGATTTGTGTGTTACTTTAATTCTTGCTGGAAGCTTATTCTTGTCATCTCATTCATTTCTCAAATGCAACTCATGATTTTTGGCATGTTATAAAAATTCGTCTTGGATGGATGACAGTAATTTATAGCTGCGGTAGCAGCAGCAGCAGCCTTTCTAAAATGCCTGTGATAGGTAGTTGCTTTGTTATTCCAAGTGACTTGGCTCATGACCAATTGTAAGTACTTTCTTCTCATTTCTTCGGATAAATCTAAATCCTTTTCTTGCCACTTGCAATCAAGATTTAAAGACTGGTGATGAGACATTTAGACACTTGCTCTCTTTCAGCTTATAGTGTTCTGCCGTGTGCAGCTATTTTGAACTTCTGTGACAACTTGTCTCTGGTCAGTTCCTTCTCCTGTTTGGGCAATGCTACATTTACATTGTTCATATGTTGTGAATGGCTGTGCGATGGGCCAGCTAGGTCCATGTGGATACTAGTACTATTGCATTGTCTTCTATTTCTAGTTTGTTTGTTTCTTCACTCTCCAGTGCTCACAGGGTTTGCTTGTAATATCCTGCGCAAATGAAGAAGGAGCATCTGCTGTGTCTTTCTTTTTATTCTTTCTTTTTTTTAAAAATTATCACCTTTTTCTGGCAGTTATCCTCCGTAGTACACTTTGTTCTTATGTCATTATTTAGTTTTATTCTCTTTCAATCATTTGCTCTGCTTGTCCTTTAGTTTGATAATTATAATGTGCATATAATATATTCATGTTGATTGACTAATTTCACTTTATATCTACACGTATGCTGAATTCCAGGAACTAGTAGTATATGGTTGATTTATTGAAATTTGTGTCAGTTTATTTTAGGAAGCTAGTGATCCATTCTTTTGGAATAGTATGTGTTTCAGTATTTCTTACTACCAGAGTGACTATCATCATAGATACTGTCAAACAAATTGTTTATTTATTTAATTGCTGTATTGTGTACCAGAGTTACAGGGTGAAATGAAAATTAGGTTTATCAAAATCATGTTTCAGCTGTGGGAGACAAGAAGATTCATATGCAGGGCAGATTGTCTCTCATGTAAGTGTTTGATCAGGAACTGTGTGTGTAACTATGTGTAACTGAAGGAGTTTTCAAGAGCGAAAACCAGAAAGTATCAACACGTTTGCTGTGTTTAAAAAAATACATTGCAAGCAACTCCAAGAAACCTTTTTAAGTGTAAAAAATTTTTTGTAGCGATTTTCTGTTCAATTATTGCAATGATGAGAGTTGTTTATTTTATTGATATGGTTGTACATTTTGTATGAATATAATAAAAACTGTTACTGTGAAGGCAGACTTGTTTATTTTCAAAAACGTGAAATTGTCTCGCATAGAGAGAATACGTCACATAATGAAGTGCATTAAATAAATAATACAACGGATAAGAAATATCAAGATGCAAGTCTCTTGACCTGCTCTGAACAAACTGAAACCCACAGGAATGCATACAAACATACAATACATGAGATCACATTAGCTCCTAAAATTCTACTTTAAATAGCATTGGTGGAAGATTGAATTGAGAAATAAATACCAAGCAGATAGAACAAAAAAACAATGTAGGGTTCTGGGTGTAAAAATTCACAAACTGATTCCTGCCTGGCCTTATAAGAATTCTAAAGTAAAGCAACTTATATTTGTAAAAAAAGAAAGGTCTTCAATGAAATTGGCCCCCTTCAAATTGGAGACTATGTTTACAATACAGGTTAAAACCAAGCAACCATAAAACAAATATCTTTTAAAAAGAAAGGTTTTCATTGAAATTGGTCCCCTTTAAATCGGAGGATGTACTAACAATACAGGTTAAAACAGAACAAAGTATTTACTTCACTGTTGATGTTAATCCTCTCAATTTGCACTTATGTCATTTATGTTGATGGCTTATACTGCATGATCAATACTCTAACTGCTAGAACAGCTTTGGTACAAACACACATGTAAAATACGTAGTACTTTGTGGCACATGTTCAGAAACATAAGACACTCTTTCATTAGGAAAGATAAAAATAAATATAAAAACAAGAATCTATCAATATCAATTAAAATTTGGTCAAAAGCTTTAAGCCAACGAGCAAAAACAGTAACCAAGATGTCAACAGAACCTAGCATCTTATAGTAGCAAACAAAATTAAAAATTCCAAGTTAGAAAACAAAGCTTTTCAAGTAATCATGCACATGCCCATTATCACAAAAAAAAAAAAACTAATCACATTGCTAAGTATTGCCTTAGTTTTTGGAAGTACAACTGTTCAAAGAGTGAACAGTTAAAATTCAGTACGTACACGACACAAGATAATGAACCATGCAGGCCATGCAAAATATACCGAATACTTTCTTGTACAGTATTTAAAAACAAAAAGTGAAACAATCTTTTATGATGAATTCCATAAAATTACAAAAAATTAGACAGTCATACAGTGCCACCTACGGTTTGTCACCAAAGGAACGATCAAAGTCGCGATAATGCGCTGTGTCTTTTGGTGACACTAATGGTTTTATTTTCCTGAGTGCAGACTCTAAATCTTGCGCATGAATGGGCCTGATCTGCAAATAATGAAAATGTATTACATTATTCAAACATTATTTGGGAGACTATTAGAATATCAGCAACTCAATAAGGACATTTACTTCATCAGCACTGAGTTCCAGAATGTTCGGACACTCCCTTATTGGATACATTGCTGCCTCCTTACAAATTTTCTTAATATCAGCCCCAGAATAACCATCTGCTTTATTGGAAATGATTCTCAGCTGTTCCTCTGTGATGGTTGAAGAGACGTTTCTCAGAACACTCTTAAAGATTTGATGGCGTCCCTGAAACATCATCAAAATAACTATAAATATATATATATACACTATAAATAACTATAATAAATAACTATAAAAGAGGAAATTTTTCAGTGAATGTGATGCACCTCAGTGTCAGGCAGTGGGACATAAAACCTCTTAGTGAGGCGCCTCCTAACTGCCTCATCGAGTTCCGCTGGTCGGTTGCTAGCCGCCACCACCAGCACTTTGTCATTTTCACTTGTTGCTGCCCCATCCTGGAGACAAAAGGTTGTAAGACAAAGTAGAACGTAAGAATGAAATTCTGGTTTCTTGGCACTCATGTTAGTCCCGCAGACATGCTTTAGAGAACTTTACCATCTGGACAAGAAATTCAGTCTTCATTTTTTTTGCAGCATCCCCTTCCTTGTCATTTCGTTTTGACAGCATTGAATCGGCTTCATCTATGAAAATCACCGATGGCTGCATTACTCTGTAAGACATGGCCACATTTAGATGACAACATAGCGAAAATGTATGGGTTGAAAGATAACTCAACTTGAACAACATAGCAATACAAACCTTGCAACAGCAAATAATGCCTGCACGGTTTTTTCACCATCTCCCACCCATTTAGAGGTCAGGGATGAGGCGCTTACATTGAAAAAGTTGCAACTACATTCGGATGCAAGGCATTGAGCTAAAATGGTATTCAAGGGTGTAAATGAATCAAGTTATTTTTGCCTTTTTAAACAAACACTGGTAAATTTTATGACTACAGAGACAGTTCCCTTACCAATCATTGTTTTTCCTGTCCCTGGGGGACCGTACAATAACACACCCTTTGGTGCTGCCCTAAGTCCTTTAAAAATATCAGGCCTCAGCAATGGGTGGATTACCATTTCCTGCAAAGATCAAAAGAATTAAGACAGTACTGAAGTACAACGCAGTCAAAACAAGGAAATATAAAATTAGTTTCACCTTCATTGAGTCTTTCAACTCCCCCAACCCTCCAATATCATTCTACGAGGTGCTCAGTTTATTAAGGAGGCACCCATTATATATCTGCTCTATGAAACGGTCTTCAACCGCAAGATCTTGCATATTAAATTTTATCTCTTCCAGGTTCATTGCAGATTTTTTGGCTTGAGGCTATAATAAATCATGAAACAATTACAAATATGAAAATAGATTATTAATTGCAATGTTAAATGGCAACTCACTTTCAAGGGCAGGGGTGTAAACGTCGGGAACAGTTCATCAGTATTCACTTCTGAAGGCAAGGGAGTTGATGACTGGTGAGCACTAACATTAGTTGTTGCTTCTGAAAAAAAGAAGCAAATATATGAATAAAACAGGAAAGAAATGTCTAGAAAAGACATGACCTCAGTCACAATGACACTTAGTACCTACTTTTCAAAGACTCAAGCTCCAGTTTGGCTTTTTCCAGTTCCGATTGAACTTTCCCTTTGGATGAGCCCTTGTTAGTGGACCCTTTCGGCCTGCCAGCTCCTGCCCTCGTTGATTTGCTGGTTACTTTTTTTGACGTTTTCCGTGGTTTGAACACAGGATCTGGAAGAAAAAAGTCATAAGGGATATTCGGTTGAGCTCTAGCGTGAAGCGAACTAAATATCTCTATGCATCACAGGTAAAAAGAATGGATTAGGATGCAAATGAAATTCTTACCATCTTTGAATAGGTGAATTACCACCTGAACCTGACTTATTCTCTGCTGCTATGGCACCTGCTATGGCACCTGTGCGTGTCCTTGATTTTAACACTTTAGCTTGAAAGTCCTTAAAGTTGCTCTTATGCGATGATTTAACATCAGCATTGAATGGATGCAAATACTCTACATTGCTTTTCTTGAAGTCATCTTTTTTTTGAGAATTACTTTCAAAACTGATCTCCTATGGCAAGAAAACAAAAAGAATGACAATATAATTAACAAAGTGAAATGTAAATAAAATGAGATTGAAGCTGGATTAGGAAGGCCATTTTCTTAAATACATCTTAAAAACTGTGATTCTGGAGCAGATTTTAGTATAATAAAATACCTTTATGCCTGGCGAGGGGTCTTTCCCCACCTTGTCATCATCAAAATCCTGCTCGGAAAATCAAAACAATGACAAAAATTAACAAAATCATTTACAAAGCTGGATCCAAATAAAAATAAAGGAGGCAGGCAAATGAATAAACTTCTATCCAAAACCGTGATTCTAGGGCACAATGTGATTTAACATATTTTTGAACAAAGCGAGAGTTTAATCGAATAATTTTAAAAGTGAGCTTGAAAAAATTTAACTTTAAGCATCTTATTGTCCGCATAGCATTCAACGTCTAAAAGTCTGGCAACATTAAATTTGGTGGGCATCAGGAATAGTATGCGTACTCACAGGCCATGAAAATTTATCCAAATCAGGGAAGTCTTCAGGTGGAATGGACAGCTCCGATAGGGGGGGCTCCTTTAGTGAGGACTCGGTGGCTTTGGTCACGGTTGAGTTTAAGCTCGATGCACAGGGAATGCCCAAGCCTCGCGGCTGATTGCTCCCCTCAACCTCCTTGTGACAGCCATCAACCGCATCTGTGGGGTTCTGCAGATGAATACCATCTGATGTTGAGGCCTTTAAGTCCTGGTGGAGTACTGCATCGTGTCGGGGGCTTCCAGGCCCAGACCGCTCCGTGGCCCTGATGCCACTGATCAGAGATTGGCGTGGCGGGTGCTGGCTGCCCTCACGCCGGCTGCCGTGTTCCCGGCGGTAGAGATCGGGGCTGTCTTGTCCACGGTAGGCCGGGCTCCTGGACCTGTGCCGCTCCCAGTCCCTGTGGCTGCTGCTGCTGTGGTATACGCGTGGTGGTGGGTGCTGGCTGCCCTCACGCCGGCTGCCGTGTTCCTTGCGGTGGAGGTAGTATTCTGGAGGGCTTTCTGGTCTAGGCCACTCCCAGTCCCTGGAGTCACGTGACATGGTCTGCAACAAAGTATTTGCAGTGGAGTGCACAGATCGACGTCTCAAGGGGGTGGCGGGTGGAGGGAAGGGGAGGCGATAGGCCAATTGTGGGTTAAAATATTGCCTAACTTTAAGGGTGTGCCTAAAAATTGCACCAAACTGTACAGTTTTGGGGGTCTTGGGGGGGGGGTGGGGGGGTGGGGGTGGGGGTGGGGCGACCGCCCACTGCTCCATTTATGTTGAATTTTAGTGTCACTGAATCCTTAGAATCTTACCAATGATTTCGTAACAGACCTGCGGTATCTTTTGAAAATGAATCAAAGAAGTGAAAAATGTCTACACCACCTTCTCGATTGAAATATTTATCGCATGGAGATTTAAGAAAAAGGACGGTCAAATACAGGCAGATGAGTCTTTTAGAGTAGGTTCAGAGCATGACAAATGCCTCTTAACTTGAAATTTAAGTCATTTTTTGTAATACTGCATTTTTACAACAGATTTTGACGGGGATCTCTTTTTGTTTACAGAGAGTAAGATTTTCACACACACCTGGCAAATTTTACACGAATAAAGGTGGCCCAATGGTCGGGATCCGACCGTCAGTCAGTCAGTTACTCGTTTTAGCTTCCCACGTCCAATATTTTACATGACCATCAAATAAAATAGTACCATTTTCATCAAACACTCAGAATTGAACTATTTGGAGAGTCAAAATCGCATTTAACAAGAGTAAATGAATGACTGACTGCTGACACGACGGCCGTCAGTCACTACCTGACACAGTTGATCATCGTGCAAAATATTGGACGTGCGAAGCTGATTTGAGTGACTGACTGCTGACTGACGGTTGGATCCTGGCCATTGTGGGGCCACCTTTACTTATTCCCTCTCATATGTGCCACAATGTACGAAAATCTCTGATCGGAAACATGAGTTCCTTGAGGTTAAGTTGAACATTTACGGCCAAGTGAACACTTAGCAGAAAATCGTCGTCGCACAGTTAAAAGTACTATGAAATGTCTGACAACAATACAGTTAAACGGATAAGGGATATTTGAAGAGATTAACTTACCAAGCTTAAGGTGCTGCCTCAATAACCGTTTTGTCCTGAATCTCAGATCTGTCCGTCCGAAAAGATTAAGCCGGTAGAGAGAAGAGAGAGACAAGCGCGCGCATTTGTGGTCCGAGAGATAGTACAAGGCTGTGCTGTGCCGGGGAGGGGGGTAGAGGGGTCATTCTTTCCCAAGTCACCTGAGGCCCCGATATCGATGTCTCGGATTTTGACCAAACTTTGTGGGGATGTTCCCTGGGTAACAAAGAACATAAAAGAAATAATTCAATTTTTTTGGTCGGCTCTAAAAACTGAAAACACACATTTTGTAAAAAATATTCAAAAAATCTCCATAATTCTGTTTTTAGCCTAAGGTCGACGTACCCAGTGGATTTCCTTTTATTTTCTCATACTGAAAAAATAGAATCTGAGAGCCGCCTCACAAGTCACATATTTCAGGTGATATGGACCAAAAAATTGGTTTTTCGCGAATACCCAAAAAATGCATCCGAATTTTTTCATGAAAATTTTTTTGAAGAAAGGTCTTATGGTGGTCTACTACCCTGATGTTTTTTTGGAAACGGCTTTTCAGACACAGCGGAGATAAAAAAAAAAAGGTGTATTTTGGTGCGCTTTATGGCCCACAGAATCACCACTTTGAGTCCTACGTCATGACCCCCATTAGACTTTTTGTTCGCCTTTTCAAGACGAATCGATTGATATAAGGCAAAGGCAGATCGGAGAACTTTTAACAATTGGTCTTTATTTGATCAAAATCGAAGAGGTGCAGGGTGCGCAAATGGGCCAATTGTTAAAAGTTCTCCGATCTGCCTTTGCCTTATATCAATCGATTCGTCTTGAAAAGGCGAAAAAATTCGGATGCATTTTTTGGGTATTTGCGAAAAACCAATTTTTTGGTCCATATCACCTGAAATATGTGACTTGTGAGGCGGCTCTCAGATTCTATTTTTTCAGTATGAGAAAATGAAAGGAAATCTACTGGGTACGTCGACCTTAGGCTAAAAACAGAATTTTGGAGATTTTTTGAATATTTTTTACAAAAGGTGTGTTTTCAGCTTTTAGAGCCGACCAAAAAAATTGAATTATTTTTTTTTATGTTCTTTGTTACCCAGGGAACATCCCCACAAAGTTTGGTCAAAATCTGAGACATCGATATCGGGGCCTCAGGTGACTTGGGAAAGAATGACCCAGAGGCTTTAGAAGCGGAGGTGAGGATTCTCCCGCAGGAACCCCTCAAAAGCCAGGACGGCTTGATTCGGTGCTTTGAGCATTTCGCTCAGGGAATGTCCGATGCCGGGTTCTTTGCATTCTTCGATCTTCGAGTAGGGCGATATGGCCCATCTAGCTCTGGTTTTTTGAGCTCTGGTTTCTAGCACGACCTCGGTGTGCGCGGGGATGATCACGGGGCCCAAAGAGCACACCCGGAGCGTAGCGGTGACGCCGTGCGCTGACCGCGTCACTCGCTCCAGCGCCACACTGCGCGAGCCATTGCCGCCTCGCAGGAACATGCGGTCGAGGCCGGGGTCGAACCGCTCCACGTGAGCGGCCACAAAGTCACCGCCAAGCAGACAGTCGTACCACGTGTCCGCCTCGTACACGTGCATGGGCAGCGCCACGTCCCCAATGGTGATGGTGGTGAGGCGGGGGCCGTACATGGACGCGGCCCCGTGCCCCGTCCCGGGTGAAGGGGCCTTGGGCCTGCAACAATGATTTGGCGGGGGCGCCCGGGGTGGCCGGCAGGAGGCCGCGGCGGACGATGGTGTGCTCGGCGCCCGTGTCGAGCAGGCACCGGCAGCCAGCGAGCGGCTCTAACTAGAGACCCTCCCGTCAGAGATGCGCAAAGGCGGCCCCTATCGGCCAATCACAGACGACTGGTAGTACACTAGTGGATGTGGCGCGGGCGGCCCGAATTCGCCCCGCGCGAGGACAGCAGGTATACAGCGGTCGCCGGCTAGCCTGACTAATGGTGCCTTTTCCTCCATGGGACTACCTACCAAGCGCTCGCTTGCGCATCTCTGACGGGAGGGTCTCTCTCTAGCCCCAACGTGCGCGTCCAGGACAGGACACGCTCGGCAGCGCGGCCGGGAGGATCGGCCGCGGCAGGGCCGTCGTCGGGGCAGTCTTGTCCGGGCAGGCGGGGGGCGTGGCCGTGATCGCGCCCGTCGACGCGGCCACTACTCCGGCCGTCTAACCCTTTGGTAAGGTTGATTTTTTTTTTTTTGGGGGGGGGGGGGCTGTAAATTAGGGAAGTTCAAGCCTTTGCGACCCCCTACCTCCGCCCCTGTCCGTAGGAGGGAAGAATTCCAAAGGTCCATTATAACTCAGTGGGGTAAGTGGAGTGCGAAACTGTCCTCGTCCGGACTGTCGTTTGAATACTCGTGACAGTGAGATTCAAACTTCGAGATTTGTAGCAATCATTATATTTTTGTCATCACCTTTCAGGGCATTTTTAGAAAGTAATTTAATTTTCACCCACTTTTATCGGCCCAAAGCCCAAATTTGGCCGAGATATAGCCGTTCGATTATTGAATCAGCTCCAAATTTCCTCCATCTACATTTTCGGGCCTATGGGCCTATGGCCCAATGCGCATGATTTCAATATTCTTAATCTTTTAAGATCTCTCACTTTGGAAAATTTCAAGTCGATGTCGCTAGCCGTTCAAAAGTAACAGCATGTACGTCACTTTTGTGTTCGACCTTTTGGACTTCCAGTGCAAGTTCCCGGCCCTATCGGTGAGTATCGCCCTTCCGATGTCTCTGTTGCGGAGGATCCCTGGGGCGTCAGAGCGGTTTCTAACTTACATTTAACCTTAAGGAAGGAGTGGCAGTACTATTTGCGATGTGTCACCCGACATTTCGTTTTCAGAACGCGTTTTGAAAATCCTCTTCTACACGCGGTTGAATACGTCACTCCTTCCCGCGGCTTACTGTCCGGTCCACCAACCTAACAGTGTTAAATGAGCTTCTTTGAACGTTGTGCTGTACTCATTTACATGTACATCGTGGTAGTACTGTTCAAAATAAACAACCGTGATCGTGATATTTGGCCCAGGCAGGCATGGTTCATTGCTACCGAGTTGGTTGCAAGTTTATGCATCAAATTAACATACAGCCAAAGTACCAAACAAAAGGCGAACGCGGCACTGGCACTGGAGTCTGCTGGATGCATGCTGTATGTGCTGGAGCTGGACGTCTGGAACCAGTCAAGCAGCTATTTACTGCTATTGTTTATCTGAGCTGAAACAATTTTCTGTTCAGAGCCGGAATCCTATCCACTAGACCGTACCGGAGCTCTCAAGCTGTAATTGCAGTATTTGAAGAAATAATTCTTACGTCTATACATAAGATGGCCAGCTGTCAAGGGAAATACGAATTTGAGGTAAAGCAATGTTTTTTAATACTTTGTGGTTCAATTTACGTATTTTTACAGTATGTTTACTTTAATAGGTAGAGGAAATGAATATGCTGTTGGTAAAATCTGAAATGAAGTGTGAAGAATACACTGAGGTTATTAACAGCACAGCAGTACAAGATGCACTTCCAATTCTCCCAAATAAATCTGAGGTAAATTTGTAAATCAAACTTCAGGGTATGTTACTACTCCATGACGGTTGATCTTTTTTGACTCTTCATTAAAATTATCATGTCGAAGGCTTATGTACTTTTTGTTTTTACAGATTGAAGAGATCAGGATTCTGAAACCGAAGGTTGAGCAATGTGACGTTAAAAATGAAGACATGGCAGGTATTTCTGTGGCTTCTTCCAGTCCAAGCCATGTCCCAGGAATGGGGATGGTGAACACATTTGCCATAGCAAGAGGGAAATGTCCAGGATGTCGAAGACCGTTCACCCTTAATGTGTGTGGGTTCAATGATATGGCTCGTCATATCTTCTTTAATCACAAGAAGAACTGTAAGCAATATTTGTTTATATTAAGGATGTTATATGGCAGTCCTTATTCTTTTGCTGTGGATGGGTGAAGATTTAAAAGAGCCAGCAACAGGGCAGAAAGCCAGATGCAAACTGGTGCAGGAGAGTGGCAGAGTCTTGTAAAGTAACATACCCAGGCTGAAATTTCATTGGAAAACAATGACAGTTCAGCAGATGCACTAAGAAATGCTGTTGTATTACAAGGTAGGCGTTCGCCATACCATGGCTTCTCATAACAGGCTTTGCAATACTGTGCCAGTCCCACCAATCCATGCCTGAAGTTTACACCTATTTTGCCCTGTGCCTGAAGTCAAGAAAATGTTTGTGTTTTAGTGTTACACTGACCCAGACCACCCTTCTAAAGGTGTCACAGGTCAAATTAAATGTCAATTCTGGTCTCAGCCCGCATGTTTTATTTACTTGTAACAGTTGGCAATGAAAAATAATTAAATGCTGAGTGATGTAGTAAAAAAAGGAGTACTTATTTTCCTCATCTATTATAAATTTTATTTAATTCAATCATTGGAGAATACATGAGCATTTGGTCTGGTCAGGTCAAAACTTTGTAGAGAAAAAAGAAAGAAGTAAAATCATAGTGCATTAGCAACACATCCGCAGAACATCCGAAACAGTTAGAGAAAAAAGAAAGAAGTAAAATCATTGTGAATTAGCAACACATCCGCAGAACATCCGAAACAGTTATCAACCATACATCCTATAAAATTCGTCCAAATTACAAAAATCCCGATTTATTAGACAGACTTACAGATGTCTTTTAAACTTTCCTAGGTGGAAGCTTGTTTCAGTTCAACTGAAAGTTTTTTGGAGAAAGATATGGCTACATTTATAGGAGAGTTGAAAGGCTTTTCCATCATTGCTAGTCTGTCGCTAGTGCTTTGTTGATGAATATCTTTAGCTAGTTAAATAGTATGAGAAATACATACAGCAGGTAAATACAAATACATTGCCAGAACCTCCTAAGTTCTTAACATGATTGGTACCGTTAATACAAATTATGAATAACAAAGGTCCCAAGACAATGCTTTGTGGAACATTTTCCTCCGCAAGCAATAAGGTTGATCTAGCTTTAAGTTGAACATTTTTACAGTTTGTGAGATTTTGACAAAATGATATCTTTCACTAAGATATGATTCAACCATATTATGCATTTTCCCCATGTATGCCATACATGTCCAGGACGTTCAGAGAGATGATCTGTTGTACACAATTGAAAGCCTTACTTAGATCAAGAAATATTGCCATAACATTTTTTAAGATTAGTTTTTGCCACAAAACAGGCATGAATGAGGGAAGTAACTGTTTCTACTGTGAAATGAGTGGTCTGGTAACCAAATAGAACCTTTCCAATTATATTATTTCTTTTTAAGAAACTAACTGATAAAAACTTTTCTAATAATGAACAATGTTGAACAATCACACTCAGTTATTATTATTGGTATGAAATATGACATTCAGTTGAATACCGAATTTTTAACATATGGTGTAAAATAATGTATGATAATCATATTAGTAGAAGATGCAAGTACACTTTGAAAAATCATTTTCCTAAGCATCCCTGGCTTGCCTGGTGCCTTTTCAACGATGATAAGCCTGCCAAATCATTTCCACATTTTTTGCATGTTACTTTTTGTAGCTTATTCCCCCTCTCAGGGAACATTTCTTCAAGTATTGATTCCACTCTATTCTGTTCTTCTGCACTCAGATTGCGGTGAGTATCCTTGATGTGCTTATACAAACGCATCTTATGACCTCCGGCGTAGTGTGTTTCACAAAGAGGACATACAATAATCTTCCTATTGGAATGTCTCTTGGTCTTCCTTCTGTTGGGCACCTCTCCATCAACCTCGGCATTTCTAAGTTTCACCTGCGAACAAAAACCAAATTATCCAACCAAGGAACATAATGGTGAGATGGAAAAAAGTGTGGGACATTATTATGTTTCCATTGGTTCTTAATTTGATGTTTTGTTTCAAATATCTAATTCATCTCTCCTAACTTTACATAACCCATGTACTGAAAATGTGCATAACACATACTGTATTACCAGAACAACCCGTTAATACAGGGAAGAAGACATCTCATTACATAAAAATTTTGCATTTGACAATCATTAGTTAGTGTGACTAAGATAATAAATATGACTTAACTATGAGATAAAAGACGATTATGAGGTACTTGGTTTAAAATCTTCTATCAGACTCAACAAAACATAACTCATAGATGGAAATAAAACTTACATTTGCTTCCTCAAATTCCGGGTGAACCAAACACTTGGAAAACTCTTGATCGTTTAGAACTTTGGGTATTTTTCTTTGAAGATAGTCCATTAGCATGTCAGGACAGTAACTCTGAACTATTACACCTAAATCAGCATGAACTTGGCCAGGGCTGCAACCAAAAGCAGTGTCACCTAACAATATTTTCTTCAACGTAAAAGAATATACAAAATTAGGAGAATAGATTTTTAAACTCACAGGCAGGTGCAGCTTGGATGAACAATGTCATATGGAATCCAACTAACAGTGCCGAAATTTACTGCTTCTGCCAAATTAGGTCCAAGATTGAAGCCAAAGTGGGCTGCATTAGGTGTCACTATGACTCCCTGCCCACTCATCTGAATAACCTGAATAACAAAAGAAAGGAAAGAAGTCCCACAGTCCTACGAAATAGAAGATCAAAATAAAATGCTAGTGATACAAAAAAACAAAACACAACAGTAGCAAAAAAAATTCATCCTTAAGTAGTTGATAGTATTAAGGATGGCAGACTGGTACCCTATTTTTCAGTCCCATGGTAAACTTACCACATTAAAGGGAATTCCATGCGTTTCAAGCCAAGTCGGAGAGACTAAATGGTATTTGTGGCTTAAAATCCCCATGCAAAGTCCTGAATGGTTTATCTCCTTTAATATGGTGAACGTCAATTTTGATACAGCATGGGGAGGTACAACAATCCTGGGAGAAGACAATTAGAACTAAAATATAGCACACCTGACTGCCTAAATGTACTGATAAAATGAAATGAAAATGAAATGAAATAAAATTAGCTATTTGGCAGGTCAACTCAGAATGGATGGATGTGTCAGTTTCATCCTCAGATTATTACGTAAATATTATTGTGCTTTTGTATGAGATTTGATGGCACTACATTAGTGATGGTGGACTAACATTAAGTTTCTGAGGCCAGGCCAAGGCAAACAAAAAGAAACAGGTTAGGTACATTACCATAGTTTTGGATAACCGTGGTGAAGGAAATTAATGCTGAAAAGGGACAGATCCTCGACATGCAGAGGAAAAAATGAGTGCACACCACCAGCATGCAAATAAGGGGTACTTAATCCAGGAAAGTGGCCGTCTAGCAGAGAAGTGATGCTGATCAAATTGAGGTAAGATAACGAGAAATTTGGGGTGATCAGGTTTCGATCTTTACTTCCAACATTTATGCCATTGGCATATAGAAAGCCCTTATTATAATAATTGGCCGTTGCCACGGGGTCCACCTCCACATCATATTCTAGTTCATATTCATTGGATAATTTGAGTCCATAAATTTCTTCAGTATAGACACATTGTGTGCATGGACAGTTCTGAACTGATTTCTGTTCATTAATTTTCATCATAGGGCTTTCTAATATCTTCTGCAATTTCTCCCCCTGCTCATTTTCAGTCAGTGACGCCAAATCATTTCTAGTTTTAGAAAGGTGTCCTTTTCGAGCAGCAGCAGTGACTTTAAGCTTCCTGAGGTCTTGATGCCAACGACAGTGGGGAGGCAGTTTTGCATGTGAGGGTAACTCATGGTCAAAATAGTGCTTCAGTAAACCATCAACACCCGATTTACTTAAGGTGGTCATACTGAAACAATAAATAATAATAGGTTTAAAAACAAAACAAGCCCACAGACACTATAGGGTGAGTAACATTTCTGAGTTACCAGCAATTCTGCGATGTGACCGTGTAACTGACAGGATTTTTCATTTCCTTCGCGAAACCTTCAACAGTCTCCCTAGATATATACTGGTTCTGAATGCTAAGATGACCATAGATATCATTGGCATGAGGGACAGTTATTGGATGCAGCGTCTTGAGAGAGGGGCCCATGGCATCGCCAAACTTGAAAATGAACTGCTCCAGAGAAGTACTACTACCGCAGCTGTCAACAATATTAAACTTAAAAAAGAAGAGACAAAACAGATGATTTCATGTTAAGTTATGTAAAATCTGAGACAATAGACATTCAACAAGATTACCTTTAAGAATCCAGCATCCTTCACCCTACTACTCATCATAAAGTCATCCACATATTCGGGAAGATTCAGAAGATCACTTTCTTTTAAAGAAACTTCCATATCATCCATTGTGGCCAGTAAAATCTGCAAAAAGGAAGGAGAAAATTGACTGAAGAAGATGGAACTGTCACTAGAGCTAGGTCTTGTCACCCATTTTCCATTGAAGGGCAACGAAACGAACGGGCGACCAACTAGCGACAGAAACCCTAACCTACATACGACATGAGAGATGAATGGCATTGGCGGTTCTACCTACGAGTGCCTTTCTTTCTGCCAAAGTCATGAAGAGTTGGTGGGGTACCAAGGAAACAAGTAATGATGAATATTAGAGATTAAATTGATTGCTTACCTCGGCTCAGAATCGCATGCTACAGCAAGCACGCAAGCAGCAGAAGCAGACGTAATGAATCTGAATGTTGTCTTCGGGATCGGGATGGTCGCGGCGGTCGTTCTTTCGCGTTAACAAAATTTAAGAGATAGGACGTCAAAATTTGCAAAGAGGGGTTTAAGTCTTATTCTTTTAATTTTCTTGTGAGCCTTGAGGCAAGGCTGAACGCTGAAAGCAGCTGCCAAATTATGTGAGGGGACGGTGGGGGAGAACGTGAAGTGAATACTTTGTGAACGGTCCCTCCCCCTCCCCCAGCCCTCCCCGCTCAATTGGTTGGTCAACGGACATTTTGAAATCCGGGGATGCTGCTGCTGCTGCTGCTGCTGGGTTTGATTTGGCGTGTATTTTTTATGTTTTCTTGGTCCAAATTTAAGAGAACTGAACACGAAGTCGTTCTGTGAAAGTTTGAAATGGACTTCAGCTCGTTGTTCTTTGATTTGAATGTGAACTGGACTTTACCCAACGCCAACGCCCGCCAACGGCTTTTCGACGCGCGAGCAAGGCGATCGACTGCATCAAGTAAGTTTCGGTTATTTGCCGAATGTCGATTATAATTGTCTTTCCTTAGTATTTCCCAGTGCACCGGATGCATGTAAAGTTTCGAGCTGATGTGCTGTATCTTCAATATCTCGTGAAAAACGTGTGTGCTCTGTTGATCTCCTAACCTATCGAACCGTGAGTCTGTTTTCTTTCATGCCACCGTTAATTATGTACTGTCTGCCGCAGGTTTGTGGCCGAGGTGAAGTCGAATTGACTTGAGCTGCTTTTACTGTCCATGTCGCATCACAAGTGCTTTGGCTCAGTGTGAATGGAGAGGTTATCGTGTCTCTGCCACTTCTTTTCTATTCTGTGATTTGTCACCACATACACAGTAAGTTCTCTTGAATCAGAGTTGTCTCGTCGCACTGTGAACTTGGTAGAGTAGCGAGGTAATCCACATGTAACTTGATGTTGCAGTTGAGGCCGTTCACTTCGGTTTACAGAATTCAGTCCTCCATCTCTTAAACACTGCGACTGTTGTTGGACAAGTATGATGCTGGAAGACGAATGGAGAAATCAAGAGAAGAAGCTCAAGAGGTTTTCAAGTTACAAACAAGAATACGAAGAGAGAAGAGACCGCTTGAAGATGGAAGATTTATCTCAAGTATGAAGCTGGAAGACGAATGAAGAAATCAAGAGAAGAAGCTCAAGAGGTTTTCAAGTTACAAACAAGAATACGAAGAGAGAAGAGACCGCTTGAAGATGGAAGATTTATCTCAAGTATGAAGCTGGAAGACGAATGAAGAAATCAAGAGAAGAAGCTCAAGAGGTTTTCAAGTTACAAACAAGAATACGAAGAGAGAAGAGACCGCTTGAAGATGGAAGATTTATCACAAGTATGAAGCTGGAAGACGAATGAAGAAATCAAGAGAAGAAGGTCAAGAGGTTTTCAAGTTAGAAACAAGAATACGAAGAGAGAAGAGACCGCTTGAAGATGGAAGATTTATCTCAAGTATGAAGCTGGAAGACGAATTGAGAAATCAAGAGAAGAAGGTCAAGAGGTTTTCAAGTCAGAAACAAGTATACGAAAAGAGAAGAGACCGCTTGAAGATGGAAGATTTATCTCAAGTATGAAGCTGGAAGACGAATGGAGAAATCAAGAGTAGAAGATCAAGAGGATTTCAAGAGAAGAAGTTCAAGAGGGTTTCAAGTTAGAAACAAGAATGCAAAGGAAGAAGAGTTCGCTTGAAGATAGAAGATTGATCTAAAGCATGAAGCTGGGAGGAGGACGAACAGAAATTTCAAGAGTAGAAGATCAAGAGGATTCCAAGTTACAAAAAGGATACGAAGAGAAATGATATTGAGCATGAATCTGGAAGACGAATAGAGAAAACAGGGCGAAGAGATAAAGACTTTCAAGAATGAAGCTCAAGAGATTGCGTACAGTGTCAAAGAGAGAAGAGGAGATATGGAAGAGATTGCATTCAGCCTAGAAGACAGAAGGCGGAGAGAGAGAGAATGACACAGGAAGCCAGCTGACTCGCATCTCTGCAGCGGAGGACAGCAAAGCAAAACTGATATACTCCAGGTAATAAAATTGCCCATGCATTTAACTAATCAATTTTTGTGAAGTCTCATGGTTTTGAGACTGTATATGCCATTATCTCAGTCAAAAAATATCTCATTCAATCCATTGCTATTGTTTGCCCTCTGGTGTATTCTTGGTGCCTTAGTGCCTTGCTGTTGGTAACAGACTATTAATAGGCACCTTTATTTTAAAAGAACCCAAAAAAATTATGGTGGCTCAGTGCAAATTTGTTGCTTTAACTGCTCAGAACAATTCTATAACCCAATTTCAGCGTAGTCTAATTCTCAGATTCTGTTGCATCGACTGTCTTGCTTGCAATATTCTGAAGATGCTTCAGTGATTTTTTTTCTCTCTTTCTTTTGCAGTTTGGGGCTCTGCTTTCATGGTGAAACCTTTTAGTGGAGGCAAGAGGCAATTCCTTTTGACCTTTGTTGTGCAAGATCAGCTAAAGTATTTATTTGTCATATGTAGAAGCTTAATTCCCTGTAAAACGAAAACTATTGGGCATTGTGTTTCATTTTGTCAATTGTATGCCTAGTAATTCTTGATAAGCTGTATTTATTAAAAAGGATTAAGAAAAATGAAAGTATGCTGTTATTATTAACAAAACCTTCATTACAACTCAGTTACCTAAAGAAATGGCCTAGTGTTTTGTTACCTAAGTCCAACCAAGGCCCACTGTTGAGAGGAAAATGTGGCATGCAGTCTCCTGCATCAGAGAAACGTTTGTACTTTAGTATATATAACACTACAAATGAACAAACGAGACATAAGATGAATTAGTTCATACCAGGGCAGTCAATGACTGTAGTTTGTTGTTTTTATTTTATTGGCGTAAAGGTAATACAGATTCACACAAGTCAAGGTTGATTGTATGTACAATCAATCAGTCAAGAGTTCATGACAATTAAACAGATCATGTTGAATGTCCTTTAAGCTCTTTTTCATTATCTCCAGATTTTTGCAAACAGCCAACAGTAAGGACACCCCTTTCCTGTCTATTTGAGTAATTGTGGTCTGTATCAGCAATTGATCTGACCCTTTATTATTTTTTTAAAATATTTTGTTGTTGTTTTTTTTTTTGCAAAGAGAAAAATATACATCTATACACACACAGCACATGAACAGTCAAAATGTTATGTACATCAATACAGCCCAAAACAGTTTAGACAAGCCTGCTTTTACATCATGCATGTTATTACCCTAGATAATGATCCCACAAAGCATTAGGTACTCAGGTTAAATAGTATTGCATACCTGGTCTATAACCACTCCTACAATAAAATCCCCACAGTGGAAAGAAAATTTTAGTGGACACAAAAATATTGAATCATGAAAAAACGGACTCATAATTATAAATACAGCACTGATCAAATCTGTTACTGAAACTCTCACACATTCTGTATCGAAATCACAATGCTGTAGAAAGGTGTGGAGACAATGTGAACATACACTGTCATGAATGCTTTGAAGGCAACATCTTTCCTTTCAGAGAACAACTAACTTTGATCCAGGTACAAATTAATAATTTTACAAGATACCCTTTTGTGATCATCAGAACGATTATTATGTCCATACCCTACACATCAGAAAACCAAAACCCTAATACACTCCTTCATATTCTTCTGCGTTCTTCTGTGTTCGATACCATGGAATCCAATTTTCTTCAAGCCGAGAGAGCGAGAGAGAGAGACAGTAGATATGAGACGTGGAATTGGATTGAGGTCATCTCCATACGTCCACCACAAAACCTGTAATTAGCACAAAATTTTTAATAATCTTATTGGACACAGTAAAGAGGAATGTGGAAATGTTTACAAAAGCAACAAGACACTCACAACTTTCAAACTGCTGCATTTCTGGACATCATGTACTAAATATTCTGCGGTCCCTCTCTAGCGGGATCCTGGTGAGCCTTGGACTTGGTTTGGCTCTTAACACAGCACCTATATCAATTAACAAAGAAGGTTAAATATGAGCACAGAAAGAGTCTGCAATTTTATTTTATTTTGTCTGAAATGTGCTCACTCCTCTAATCAAGAAAGATCAGTTTGCTCTTGTGATATACCCTCACAAACAGTGAGTTTTCTTTAAATCCCTTTACACAGGCGGCATGCTTCTTTGCAGGGCATAAGCATAGTCACCCAATGGACAATAATTATAATTGCTAACATACCATCTGAGGGCACAAAAAAATATTTCACCTTGCCAAGGCTAACTATTTTGCACAACAAGGATCAGTACTCTCAACATTTAAAATATGTTAGAGATTTTGCTACTTCTCAAGCATACAACACAAAATACTAATTCTGAACAAAAATATTACCACTTGGAAATAGTCTCCCGGGATTGACCACGCTTGCATAATGCTTCTGCAGCAATAGGAGCTTTTCCAGCAGATGGTACTTGTTCAAAACTGCCTGAAACATAATTAATGAAAACAAAGGATGTTGGGAAAAACATGCAAATTTATTGACACTAACAAGGACCAACAAAGATTGATGGAAATAGTACTACAACTATCCCTTTCAATACCAGTATTTCAATGCTTATGGTCTTAGGAATAATAATTTTAACATTTCTAAAGCAGTGAAGCCAATTTCACCTTTCAATTGAAGCAGACATGGCCACATGGTCACTACCAGATAGTCCACAATGTTTTACGACAAATCAACTGAAATGGCCCAGTTAAAAAGAAAAGAAGAACCGATTGGAGTTTAGTGATGTACATTGCAGAACTTACGTCACATTAACTGCTTGACTTGACGCAGTCATCAACTCAACCAGGTCCATGGCGAACCAAACTGTTTGATGGGTGAAGTGGATGCCATCCCATTCTATAGACTGCTGAGCTTGGGGCTGTCACGAAACAGTCTGGACACTTCTCTCTGCTGTCACCAACGTACCTGCACAAACCACAACAGTTTAGACAACAGACACATGAGACATGAGAGGGGGTCTGTGCCCAATCGTCACACAGCAAGCTAAGACAAAACAAGGATGCATAGCAATAAGCCACAAAGCCAAGCAGTGTCAGTGTCAGGAGCTGAGTTGCATCGGTGAAAATGTTTCACTTTGAAACTGAGAAATGACAACAGGCAGAGAGATTGGGGTACAGGCATTTCATCAGTACTACCAAATGATCTCTGCAGTCAAATCAGAGGTCACAGCAAAACTAGCAATGTTAAACAAGAGGTCAAGCAGAGAATGTGACATCAAGGTTTCTGGGCACTGAGGCCTTAGGCCTACGGTAGCCAGGTAATGGTTAAAGGAGGGTAATCAGCTGACGAGAGATGCGCTAAAAAACGAGCAGAAAACACCTTTGCACAGACTTACGCAGTGCGACCGGCCACTCGTCAAACCTCGCTTCGAGATGAGAGGTTTCGTCATTTTGTTTCATTTGGTACACTGTTAAAAAAATTTAACTACATTTTCATTACATTGTAGTGAAGCTATAATCATTACAATGTAATTAAAGTTTTCATTACATTTATGTTATTAAAACTTTCATTACAGTGTAATGAAAGAATGTAATGAAAAATTTAATGACAATAACGTAATGAAAATGAAGAAAGTTGACGCAAACTACATAACTTTTGGTTTCTATCTGAGATTGGTTTGGGTGAGGATTACTTCTCTGACAACAGAGGACAGGTAAAAATTAACAACTCAGAATGTCTGAAGTCGGAAGCAGATGCTGCTTGAGTGTGGGAGATCAGGCGTTTGCCCTACCTGACCGCAGCCCGTAGACGCCATCGAGCAACATCAGAGAAACTTATTTTGTCAGGTCAAATATTATTCTTTTTCCCTAAAGTCTTAGCTATTATTTTAACAATCAAGCGTTCTGTATGAAACATGAAGAAATTTAGAATATCTCCTCAATTTAGATAATTTAGATGCAAAATACGGATTTGAGAGCGATCCCCGTGTACCATGCGACACCTGGCGGCAGAGCTTCGAATGACAGGTTCGGCATGTGACGCAGGAATGGACGATATTACGGAAGAAATACGTGCTGCCGTTCAATACAATTTTAAAAGAGAATGAGGAAACTTACATTTAACCCAGAACAAATTGTATGATTTTATGTCATACTTGAAATTTCTTGGAAAATTTAATGCCATGTAATGAAAATTTCATTACAGGCTACATGATGTTATGAAACTTTCACTACATGGCTGCTGTCATAAAATTTTATGACCAAGGTAGTGAAATTTTCATTACAATTTAATGAATGTGTAGGTGTTATTAAAAAAAATTACGTTTAATGAAAAATAATGTTATAAATGTCATTAAATTTCATTCATTTTTAACAGTGTAAAATCTAGAACTTCAATCGCAGATCGCAATGGCGCATCCACAACAAACGGTACCGGCTGTCGCTGTCGGATCTTCGTTCGTCCCTAAGCGTCAGCCCGGTGGCGAGGCTAGGCGCCGCTTCGTGTTGCGTATGAGAAACTCGGCTCACGCGCGGCCTTCAAAAAGGCCGGCTTGAACGCTTGAACAGTGCATCATTAAATCACGACGTAAGCAACTCGAAGACGAAGACGTAACAACACGGATGATTTCTTCATGGTAATTCACGACCGTCACGCGGAAAACGCTCATGGGAACGCGCTGAAACGATTTGTGGGAGTCTTCCTTAAAGTGTACCTCCTGCCAGCTACCCGGCGTACAGATAGAGAGATCTATCAAATTTAGAAAAAGCACGGCAGTTGGGTACGCCAGACAAGTCGCGATGCCAAAAACGAAAACCCGCACAGAACAAACAACCTTTGTTTGCAATCGCTTCCGATGAACGCCTGCCAGGCTGACGGTAGGCAACCCACTCGGCAGACACGCATGCGGCGGCCTACTCGTCGGGGGCTTGGCCGTCCCCCGACGGGCTCCGCATCCAATATCCAATATTTATATTGACGCCCAATATTTTTATTAATATTTAAATTGACGCACAATATTTTTATGGCACACAATATTTTTATTCGTTTCCGCCAAGTAGGACAACCGAGCCCCCTGTAGGATGGATCCGGAACAGCAGTAGGACAAACGGGCTCCAATATAAATATTCAATATTTATATTCCAACTTTTAGCATAAAGGGGGCTTTTTTGAGCCTTTTTTTGTATATTTTTATTGGTAGGACAAATGAAAGGTAGGACAAGTGAGGTTCTCCGGCGCATGGCGGCGCCCTCGGAGTATGCCCCGTTGGCCCGCTGCTGCATGGTCTTGAAGGTTCACGGCGAACATTACTCTATCCGCTTGTCACTTTTTGCACTTTCACTCAGCACATTCTTTACAGTTCGTTGGGAGTGTATGTCACTTGTCCGACCCCTTACTTGTCCGACCCTATTAAATATATTCTCGTGGCAATATTTATATTGGTGGAGGGTAATATAAATATTGCTGAAAATATCCCCCGTTTGTCGAAAACAGTTGTCCGACCTACTGAGTTGTCATACCCCTGTCCTCGAATATATTTATTGGCTGGATAATATTTTTATTCGCCCAACCATATTTTTATTCCTAATATAAATATTCGGAATATTTATATTCGAGAATAAAAATGTTCCACGACGTCGGTGACAGGACGTCCCCCACGGGGAAGGGGAGGGGGCAGCCACGGTGGGTTGCCTACCTCCAAGGCGTCCAGGACAAGGGGCGGGCCTGGCGGGCCTGCGGGGCCAGGACAAGGGGGGCGGACTGCGAAGCTCCGGCCACCAGAGTGACGGCTCTGCTGCCTTCAGCCTCTAGCAGCTTCCCGGGACTCGGGGCTGGCCATCGGAGACCACCGGGATCCTGTCGGTCATAGTGGTGGGCCCCGTGGCGTCGTCGGGGAGACAGTGAGGTGGCCGTCAACGGCCGCACCGGGAAGTGCATCGACGCGACGACTGTACGCCCGCGTGTTCTCCGACGGCATGTTGGTGGTGCTGCACCCCGTGAGCGAGCCCCTCGCCTACCTCCACGACGGGGTCCTCGGGCCGAGCTTGGAGCTGCACAAGGGGGGCGGGGGGAGGGGGGCCCTTTACGCAGGCCGCTGCCGCTCCAATGCGACTGAGTTACAATGACCTGCAAACAGCATCAGGAGTCAAAATGTTATTTGTGTTTTACTATTAGGCTTTTTTTTCTGTTTAAGTCCTCTCCTCCGAAGTCTCGCAAAACCGTGGACGCCGGGCCCAGTACGTCTACCGCGGATCCCACTCCGTCGCCCAGCAAAAAGGTATTTTATTAGCAGAGTTTAAAGGGACCTTAGCATTGTGGTCAACGGGCGTTGCTGTTTGCATTCAAATCAACATCCATTGTAAATTTAAGGTGTTTCGTAGTAAAAAGTTAAATTTGATGTTTGGAGAGGAATTCTTTGCTATAAGCAGTCGTATATTGAAACATTCTCCTACGGCAAACTCGGTTCATTTAGCAGTTTGTGAAATAGCATCGCCTAATTATTCTGTTGTGCACTTGTTTCAGTCCAGCTCGAGACGCAACAGAAGGGAGGTCGATTCAACCGATTCAACCAGCCGATTCAAAGTCATGGACTGCCTCACTCCAAGCCAAATGCAGCGGGAGGTGAAGGTAAGTTGGACTTGTTTTGTTTGCACTTAACTTTCTTCAAATTGAGTCCAAGTGTCAATATTCATTGTAAACTGTAAAATTTAAACTGTTTCGTAGTAAATAGAAAAATTTGTAGTTTGAAGTGTAATACCTTGCTCCAAATTCAGTCGGAGAGGTTTCTTCCAGCCTATTTTAGCAAAATCTTATGAAATTCTCCTACGCAAAGTATTTCAACGTAAGCTGATGTTCTGGGCATTTTTCATTTCTTTGATTCATACTTGTCTTGGTGATGCCAGGGGTTATTGCATATGAGCCAAAGAAGTGAAAAATGTACAGAACATCAGTTTACGTTGAAATACTTTGCGTAGGAGAATTTTATAAGTTATTGCTGAAATAGGCTGAAAAAAACCTCTCCGACTGAATTTGGAGCGAGGTATTGCACTCAAAATTTCATGTTTGACTAGTGACAATGTAGTTAGTACACATCTGCAACAAATCTTTACACTGGGACTCAATTAGTTAAATGCAACATTTTCAGTAGAACCTCCCCTTAAACAATTTTTAGGAACCAACTTTGATATTCTCTTTTAACATTTAATAGATTTTATCTTTAAACATGTTACAAGTAGTATTTGACAGTTAACATTTTTAATTTTGCACACTCTAAATGTCTTACAATGAAATTTGACCTATGTTATTTGTATGTCACTGTGAACTCGGTGCAAGCACAGTACGAAGCAATATTTCTTCATAATACGAATCTTTTTAGCTTTTTCATTGTAAGATACAAAGAAAAACCTTCGTAATTCGAAGAAAAACCACCTTCGTATTATGCTTGCGCCATTTCCTTCGCATCGTGGGAAATTTCTTCGTAAGACATTTAGAGTGCAATTGACGCCCTTCGTTGCCTATTAACATGTATCTGTGTTATTGTGATTTCAGAAGAAGAGCCCTGGACGCAGAAGCCTTGCATTCAAGTGCCCCTACTGCAACGAGGTGGCGAGGCAGCGGGATGGCCTCACGGACCACCTGAACACCGATCACGCGGCAGAGGTGGCGGACGAGATCAGGGGCATAAAGGGGGCGCAGTCTCGGGCCGTCAATATATCCACGTCAGGGCCAAGGGTGATGGACGAGACTGCGTTCAGCGTGCTCCTGTCTCGGCTGCGGCCCCTGATGAGCGCCAAGGCTTTCCAAATAACTACCTCGGCCCTGAAACAGGCGATTGCCCGCATGACGGGCTATATTGGCCGGAGCGACGTCGTCAACCTAAATCCTTACGCTGACTACGTTTCATTTTTGGAAACAGCGATGGTGTAAGTAAAAGTCTGCAATCAGAAACAAAACACAAAGTAAACCTCATTTTCCGTGATGGTTGTTCACAACTAACCCTTGTGCTATTTGTTTTGTGCAGACATGGAGATCTGTTTGCCGTCGAACAAGATGAACGGTCTGAAGAGTCTGGAGCCGATAGTCAAGATGAGGAGCAGTCTGAAGAAGATAGCGGTGAAGAACAGCAAGAGGAAGAGCAAGAGGAAGAAGAAGATGAGGAGTTGGACGACAGCCGAGGAGATGATGGAACGAACAGTGAAGACGACAGTGATTAGGTGTGCTTATTGTCAAAGACTTTCATTTTGTTCTGATGGCAGCTGTTTCTTTAATTTGGCCTTTACCGTGTGATTAAGTGATTAAGTGTGCTAAATGTCACAGAGTTACATTTTATTCTGATAGAAGCTGTCTCTTTGATTTGGCCTTTACCATGTGATTAAGTGATTAAGTGTGCTAAATGTCACAGAGTTACATTTTATTCTGATAGAAGCTGTTTCTTTAATTTGGCCTTCACCATGTGATTAAGTGATTAAGTGTGCTAAATGTCACAGAGTTACATTTTATTCTGAGAGCAGGTGTCCCTTTGATTTCGATTGTTCGTTGCCCAACGCTTCAATAAACGATTTTTTATGGTAATAGTATGTTATAATTAATGTCACCAGACGTTTTCTTTAAAAAAAAATATATATATTAATAAATGTGTTCAAATGAAATTATGTTCCTTTTTTGGTTGACCGCAGACTTTCCTATTTACACGATTTTTCAAGTGGGAGATGGATTTTCATAAAGAACAAAGAACGCAAACAGGGTTTGCGATAAGCCCTGGGGAAGTCGACAATAGACAAATGCTTTATCTCTATGAGTGAAGCCTAGCAGCGATTTACTACTTTCGGAGATTTTAATTGGGAAAAAGTAATTTACTACATCCATTGTACAAAGGAGTTTCTTGTCGGCAGCATAGGACAAAATATCTTGAATTGTATAACTTTTAAAATTTGGCTTTTCTAACGTTTTATTTAAAAGTCTGGAATCAAAGAGGACTCGCCCAAGTGGGCGTCCTGGTGTTGAGTCTCTCTTTTCAATTACAAAGAAAGGGAGGGTAACTGTACTGGGGCCTTCTTCCACAACACCCCACTTAATTAATTTATTTACTTCGGTATCAGCAATAATACGCTGTCTTGAAGAAAGAGGCCATTGTCGTCTAAAAATGGGTGTTGGTTCTTTTTGTTGCAGTTGGACCGTTACATTTGGAATAGTTTTACCCGGATGTAGAGAATAACCGAAGACATCAGAGAATTTATTGAGGACCTGTTGGACTAATTCTTTTTGGTTTTCGTCTAAATCTGAATTATCTAACGATGGTAATGCTGGACGACCTTCGTCATCCAGAACTGCATTACATTGAAGTTCCTCGCCTTCAATTTCGTCAAAAAGGAAAATATCGTTATCTACTGCAAATTTTATATCTGCTAAACTAGCGTTTGTTAATCTAGACTGTTCTATTCTAGCATCATCTTCTGTGACGAGAGCAACAATAGAATCCTTTGGGACAAGGACATCACTATCACCACAATTAAACACCGGAACGAAAGGTTCTTCTATGACAACACACTCAATACTAAATACTGTCGGATCACCTTGAACCAACACAGGAGAAATAACGGCAGGTAAAAATTCATGATGATTAATTCTAACCATTTCGTAAGAGTTTGAGGCGATATAAGTGTCCTCTGCCGCCACCAGCTGTCTGCTGGTGTCGGTGGAGTCCTCGCTATAAAGGCATGAAAAAACTGGGTTTCGGTTTAGTCCCGTGAAATCAGGGATTCTGGGGATTCGAACAGTTTGGTTATTTATTTCAAAAGTAGCTGTTTCAGTTTTCCATGAAATTTCGGATTTATACTTTCTAGTAAAGTCATTACCTAATATAGTAAATCAATGTCATGTGGTAATTTTGCAACAATTACTGGGTGCCGCACTTTGACCGTACCGACTGTAATTTCTGGGTAATAGACACCGTCTACTGGCAAAAATGAACCATTAGCCACCCTAAGTTTAATCTTTGCTGGTTTTAACGCAGTGGTGTCTGTGCACCATTTACTGTGAAGAATTGTACGTACTGCTCCCAGGTCAATTGCAGAATTTAGTTTTAGTGAATCTACTTGGAGTTCGATTTTAAAAAGTTTCCCTGCGTCCTCCAAATTTGACAAATTTAAAATTACCCACTCTTTATCATACCCAGATTTACACCTGTGCTTACTTGCAAGGAAGCCGTCCTGCAAAATGTGATAAGCGTCACTTTTGGACGCATACTGGCCGCCAAACCTTCTAAGAAAATCTTGACCAAACACTACCGGAACTGATTTTGGCAATTCGGCAACAAGAAGTGGAAAACCTCCCTCAAGTTTTCCTTAGATTTGAATAAACTCCCACGCGACCCCTGTAACCTCTTTCTTTTGGTGATCTACTATCACTACTCCATCAGTAGGCATTGGCTTGACCCTATCTTTATCGGCGGCGTGTTCGGCGAGTACAGAGTATTTACTTTGAGAGCTAATTAAACCGGCTACTGTTTTTCCACCGATTTTAACTTTAATCGGAAAACAAGATTCAAAATCATCAAGAACTACAGGCCTTCGCCGCGTGGCGAGGTCTTGAAAAATCTCAATTTGTTCTGGTTCATAGTTACACGAGCACACTAGGATGGGGTCATCTTTCAAGGCGGCAAGCGCATCGGTCTTTCCCACACTCCGCGACGCGGGAGCTGCCTCTTTCCCTGACTCAGCCGATTGATGTTGTTCTGCTACTTCCGCGCTCCGCGCCTGGCCGTTTCCAACTTCTGAAGTCGCGCCTAAGTCGTCCTCTGCTGGTTTCACATGACTTTTACTTTTCCGCAGAATCGTCCGCCAACCGTCGCCACCGGGAACCGGACCCTGAGAAGCTATGGGCTCTACTGGAACTGCCGGCGGCTGTCCCGTGGGACCGTTCGCTGCAACCGGAGCCGATTGGTCGGTCGGGCCATTGGCCTGAATCGACGGGACTTCGGCGACACGTGGCGGCGTGGCTTTTGCCTGCGCTACTTGCAGGGGGACAAGTGCGTCGTAATGCCCCCCATCGAGCGGGCCAGAAAACCGCATAAAGAGTGTACGTACCGGGCTTACTGCAGTGCACTGGTAGACCTGCACTCCTCCTTGGACCTGCACTTCAATCCTAAGTTCAAGTGCCTCTGCTGCTGCTTGCACCTGCACCGCTGTCGCAAAAACTCCGGGCTTTGCATGCTCTGCACAATAACTTACTCTATCCTCACTTAAAGTATAGTGTTAAAATTGCTGCAAGTTATACGAGACGTATTTAGAAATTAATTCTCTCAAGTTAAAGCTACACTTAAAATTACCAAATAAACCAAAAGACAAAGAATGGTAAAAGCATGAACCATCCGCTGGTGCCTTAATTAAAACTAGTTTGCTTATGTCTATAGCCCCATTAGTACTACGTGAAGGGAAGGGACCGGCCGTCGAGTAGAAGGAGGGGAATGGCCAGGCGGAGTGGAGGTAAATCAAGGGGCCGGGGCGCCGCGAGGCGAGCGGGCCCGGCACTTGTTGATCCGAGCGGGCTTCCCCTCCACGAATCGTGATATCCCCACCGCTATCAAAACAGGCAGCAGGCGAGGGGAATCGCGAGGCGGAGCATGGCTCTGGGCGGTGCCGAAATTAACCATAATCGGCGTATAAAAACTAGTGCACCTCAGTTTCGCCACCACTTGCGGAGAGATTCTCCAGGTGTGTCTTCAGTGTGTCGTTCCCTTTACTCGTGCCAGTTACATCATCCCCGGTCTGAACCACCAGAGTCCGGAATGAGTAAGTACTGTGCCTGAGTGTGTCTCTGGTCCAGCAAAGTTTTGTAAGAATTCAGTAGTAGAAAAGTGAGTCAGAGTTAGAAAGGAAATTTGGAATTATCTCAGGAAAAAGGAGCAAGTCGGTTGGAATTAAATAGGGTGTGGCCGGGGAGCCAGTTGGCGTGGAGAGCCACGGGTAGAAATAAGTATTCAGTTAAGGAATTTATAATATCTTAGTGTACCTCTGTCCACCTATATTGTAAAACTTCTGTATTGGTGAGAGAGAGAGAAGTTGATAATTTAGGTACATGTGGCAAAGGAAATAAGTCGGCTCATACTGTGCTCAGCCATCCGTATCCTTAATTGTTTTTTTTTGTAAATTGTGCGCCTGGACAAAATAATTCTTTCAAGAATAAAACCTATTCTGATTGAACATTGTTCGCTATTTGGCCCTGAGTTGAACCCGTGGAAGAGAGTAGAGAAACATACCATCTGGGAGGAAGGAGAGTAAAAATAAATAAAGGCTGCTCTGGTTTAGATAGTGCGGTAAACACAAAAATTGGCATCGCACAATACTGAACCAAGCATTGAAATAGCAGAAAATAAAAAGATATTCAAATAATTAAATAAAAAGAGACAGAAGGAGTATCGCCACGACCGGGGTATCGGCTGGCATGGCGGCCATTTCGTGTCACAGAGTCAACCCACAGTCGGGGTAGTGACAGCGGTGGCCGAGAAGGCGTCGTGTGAGTTGGGTGGCCTAAGCTGCGGGCGCTTGGCAGAGATCGCTACCCTACGACCCCTTGACGGGACTCACGTACGGGTTAGGTCCTCTGACCATTAGATAATTAAATAGACTTTACCAGGTGGCCATCGACCAGGCGCATTATAAATAACCAGATAGCGTAACAGCACCAATTAATGTCAATCTTGATGAAGATGATGTCACAACTGATGCAAATTACCAGTATATACCTCCCACCATCACTCTTCAAAAGTTGTTTGAAGATCCATCTATTCAGAAAGAGATAAATGCTTCGTTTGAACAGCAGCCAAATGATCCCACATTGTATCGGACTATAAATCTGGAAGCTTGTTTAAAAGTGAAAATCATTCTCCTAAAGAGATTCACTTGTTTGTTTACACAGATTCAGTTAATGCTGTACTAAATGCATTGGGGTCAGCAAAGAATAAGTTCAATAAGATGCTTGTCATGTACTTTACTCTAGGCAACTTTGCTCCACACATTCGATCCAGAATAGACACAAAGTTTGCAGTACAATTTATCAGAGAGTCAATTTTTAAGAAGTTCAAGCCTGCAAAGTGCTTTGAAAGAGTCCTTGCTGAATTCAAACAGTTGGAAACTAAAGGCATTATGTTCATGAATGAACAAATTAAGGTAATTGTTCAACTTATGTTGGGAGACAATCTTGGACAACACACAATTGGTGGATTCATTGAGTGTTTTTCTGTTGATTTCTTCTGCCGGTTTTGCTGTATAACAAAGGAAGCTTTTCAAGACAACCCTCACATTACAATGCCACAGCGAACCATCGAACACTATGAGCAGTGTCTCCAAGAAGTTCGGCAGACAAGAGACATGGTTCACTGCCAAGGCATCAAGAAACAGTCACCATTCAACATTCTGCAAAATTTCCATGCCGTTAGTCATTTAGCTCCTTGTCTGGCTCACGACCTCTTTGAGGGTGTCGTCTCATGGGACATGGCCGGTATCATAGCATATTTTGTTTCTAAAGGATGGTTTACTTATGAACTCTTAAATCGCAGAATAAAAGGATTTCAATGTAAGAGTGGTGATGGTCCAAACAAGCCTGCGTTTGTGAACAAAAAAGGTGAAACACTTGGAGGCCATGCCATCCAAAACTGGACGATGCTCAGGCTGTTCCCATTTATTATTGGTGACAAGATTCAGGACTATGAAGATCCAGGGTGGCAACTGTACTTGCAGCTGAAAGAACTATGTGAATATTTTTGTGCTCCGTCTTTGTCTAAAACTGACATTCCTTTCATCCAAGATGTTCTCCTACCAGCATATTTTGAAAATAGGAAATTAGTGCTTTGTCAAGAGAAGTACAATTTGGAGCCAAAACATCACTTCATGGCCCACTACTGTGAATTGTATTTACGTTATGGAAGTCTCATTTACCTTTGGACCATGTCATATGAACAAAAGCACAAGTATTTTAAACAAGTAATGAGAATGTGCAAAAACTTCATCAACCCAGAGGCTACCTGTGCCATAAGATGCCAGTTAAATTTCTGTTCTCTCACATCCGGGGGGCCTTTGGTACAGGAAGGTTGCAAAGAAATCCAACCAAAACCATTTTTTCTCTGCCAATTTGAACATGAGATAGTAGAGTTTCTAAATGAGCTGAACTTGGAAAATGACTGGCGGTGTTGCAAAGGTGTTCACAACAACGGTCTAGATTATCAAGTTAAAGATCTTTTGCTGATGTCATCTCAAGGGAAATCAATAACTGCAGGGATCAGCAAAGTAATTGCCACTCGATCTAATTCCCTGTTCTTTGTGCTTGAAATTGTTTAGGCAGAATTTAATTCCATTGAGGGAATACATTATTTACCACTGCGTTCAACTAGAAGGTATCTGTGGCAATCTGCTTCAAATCTTCCACACCCAGTCAGGCAACCTGTATACATTCATAGAGAGCGGCAGTGTTTTTCAATTAAAAATGTGTTGTAATGTACTCCTTTCTTAGGTCGTGAAAGTAATGTGTGACCTCAAATACTTTAATCAAAGATCTTATTCAAAATGAACAGGGTTTTTTTTCTCTTTCTATCTTGGATAGTTGAACTACTGTAATAAAATTCTATTTCAATGATTAGTCTAAAGATTGTTCATTTACTCCATGTGTATTCTTTCAGCTAAATATGAGTAGAACTTGATTCAGTTAATTAGTTCAAGCCTAAAGAAGTATTAATTTTTGAGGTGGGTGAGGATGCAATTAAAGTCTCACAGCCATTCAGCATGAAAGTTTTAAAAATTTCAACCAAACAGCACTAACACTTTCAAACAGGAAATTTACCATTTTTCCCAAGGCACATTGAGTATTATTCTGCTTTACAACAGTTAATATTATGCCAGTAAAATGCTTAGAGTTTTTCTACTCGAAAGTGTTGTAATTCACACATGCAGGGCGATAAGGATGGGAGAGAAAAGATACGTCTCTACACAGCAAGTACTGGAGAGGAAGTAGTTGTGTTTTATTTTTCAACATAGCTGTAGCGGGAGTGCAAGTTGCAATGTGGGAGTGCAGTGATGCATGAGCAATTATGTATAGACAGTCACTATGATAATTAGCTAGTTACAGAAATTACACGGAATGAAAAATATATACAGCAGGAAGATATGAAAGCAAGCAGTATAGTACTATGTGTCAGGATAACATATTACAAGAAAAGGCTTCACAGAAATTACACGGAATGAAAAATATATACAGCAGGAAGATATGAAAGCAAGCAGTATAGTACTATGTGTCAGGATAACATATTACAACAAAAGGCTGAACTGTTAATACATAATATAAAAATTCTACAAAGGAGGACTTGCAGGCGAGTATTTCTCTGCTACAGTAACAAACCATTACAATTTTGATCTTTTCTTGAGGTTGCAGACTATGCACATTGCAATTCTTACTCCCAGAAATAAGGATTATTTAAAAAAGGAAAACAACTAAACTAAAACTGTCACAATTAATGAACCGATTCCTATGAAGTCCTTTGATGGTTACAGACAGCAGAAACCTTCACAGCATTCTTTGCAGTATGACCAGTGGATTGGGGCAGCCCTGTAAAAAAGACAAGAGGAAAATAAATAAAATGAATGCATTTAGAGCATAATGGAGGAAAGGGGCTGAGTGGATGCAAAACAGATGAAAAGATCTGCTGAAAGGGGGAGTGGAAAAAAAAAAGAATGCATCATCTTTGCTCCTTTTGCAAGAATGCATTTGGCTTGAGTGACATACATAACATGGTCCTATTTTTAAAAAGAAATTATGGTTGAGTGACTATGGTTTCAGTGGCTTACAGAAAGGGAAGTCTGTTAAGTTTTCATTTAACTAAGAAAGACATCCATGAACTTACCTTTCAGATGAGAGCAATCAGTGGTACGGAGTCCAAACAGAGGGAGCTGGCATTCTTCCCCACAGAAGTGCCTAAATGCCGCCATGCTGAAGGGTTGACCACTACTGCAGTGCTACACTTCACAACCTAAAACACAGAACCATTGTACATTAAATCGAGACAGAAAAATGTTCCATGCAGCGCCACTTTTTGAGGACAAAGTCAAAGCTGACGAAAAAGGGCAACGCTATGGAGCAGACTTGAAAGTATCCCCCCTTCCCTCCCAAAAAAATAAATAAAAATAAATAAATAAAAGAAAGCAAGTTATATTTCAAGTGAGGCAAAGGTCATTTATGGTTTAAAGACTTTACAAGAGGTGGCTCTGAGGCTTCTAAAGAAAGAGTGCTTCCTACCAGTCCTTTCCATGTGCTCTCCCTCCAGATGAGAACAACAAGTGGTTCCAAATCCAAACAGGTGCCGTCCACTTGGCCCCAGCAAACTCCTACACGCAACCTCTCTGAAGTGTCGACTCTTCTCGCCTGACATCCTGAAATATAGAACCATTGCACATTGAATCGATCCAGAAAAATGTTCCATGCAGTGCCACTCTCTTAGGATGGAGATTCATAGCAAATTAACAAGGGCAACTCCCTGAAAATTATCAGAAATAAGCAAGCCAGTGTTTGGGCATAAGAGAGAGCGGTCAATTAAGGTTGGGAGACTTGGCTCAAAGGACGGAGAGCCTTCCAAGTTTTTCTCTGATTACAAAATAAAGAGTGGTCCCTACCAGTCCTCCAGATGTACTTTCCTTTCAGCTGATAACAACAAATGGCTCCGAGTCCAAACAGATGCCCCAGCACTCGGACTCAGCAAACTTCTTTACGCCGCCTCTCTGCAGTGTTGACTTCTGCGGCTCTCGGCTCGACGACCTAAAACACAGAACAATCGAACGTTAAATTGAGCTATAAAATGTTTCATACAGCGCCCCTCTCTCAAGAAGGAGAGTAAAAGCGAACAAACGGGGTGAGGTTACTAGCGCAAGAACAAAACGAGCAGAAAAAGGAAACGAAACGAGCGGCCGGCGTGCAAGACGACAGTCAAAGCGTGTGCGAAACAAGGCGAAGAAAGTTGATCCAAAACCACAGGTTATGATCAAAATGTAAGGTTCGCAAAGGAACGATAACAAAACTTGAACGTACGAAAGGTAAACAGCCCTGCAGGCTCCAGATGAGTCGCGTAGAGAGATGACGTCACAGCAGAACGCTCGCGTGCGTTATTTACACTCAACAAGTGCGTATTGCACGGCAGATTGTCCACTGTTCACACCACTCAGTGTTGATGTGTTAGTTAAATAGTTGTTAATAATTGCGATGAGATTTCGTTTTTATTTGTTGGTGGTTTGATAAACGACGTCCTTCTAAGCAGAAATGGAAGCTTCCAGCGCAGGATCTGTTTTACTCCTACAAAGGCTGTGTTTTCGAGCCGTCTTTATTGCATGACAACCGGTGTGTCTCGGGCGTGAGTCCACAAACGATGCTTCCAAACCAAACATCACATCATTCACCTGGAAGGAAAACTAACCCCTGTGACAAGATGGAGCCTGTGAAGAACACATATACATCCCTCTATCACAAGCCTGCACTGCATTATCCTAGGGGATTTCCTGCAAACTTGGGTACTTTCAAACGGTGAGCTGTGTGTGTTTAGAAGTGATGGGAATTGCTGGTTGACACTTGACTGCTTTGTGTCTTCAGAGCTGAAAACTTGAGGCTGGTGTTAGCCAAGGAGTAGACTCCTTTGTTTATCCCAAGCTCCTAAAGTAGAATTCTTCTCAGCCTTGCCTCAGTAGTACTAGATTTGGTTTCCTTTGAAAGCTCTTTGAATGTGCTTCCTCATAGACATATTCACTTTCTCGTTCCTGAACGATTTTTCTCTCGTCTGAAAACAATTTGCTCGTGTATTGACGACTGAGTGCTTCAACGACATTGTCGTTTGGACTTGATGGGGGCCCCCTTCTGCCTGACCCGAGACCTCTCTCTTTTTTTGTTGAAACGATTCCATGTTTGTTTGATTGTCGTTTGAGAACGAGTGAGACTTGTTTCTGTACGACTTTAGTCGCTGACCAATGACTCTTTGAGTTTTTAACGACATTTTTCAAGAACGATTGGGTCGTGTCCTACAGTTCGTATTCCTACAATTATGACGTTCCTGTACGATTAAGTTACTGATTGTTTGTCGTTGGGATACGACTTCTGTCGCTATAAAAATTAGCAAGGCTTTAGTCGTTAAGTAACGACAAAATTTTTAACAGTGCGTTTACCGCGTTTGAATTATCGCGCGACGTCGGGAGTGCCGCACCGGTATCGCGCCGGGGGGATTCCGCGCCGGGAACGTACCGCGCCGGAAAAAATGCCAGAAATGCCTAGAAAATTTCTTGTGTTTTCTAGTAATGCCCGAAAAATTCTTTAAGTTTTCAGAAATGTCAAGGAAAATTCTTGGTGTTTTTCAGAAATGCCAGAAAAATTTCTAGTGTTTTCCAGAAACGCTAAAAAAATTCTTAGTGTTTTCCAGAATATTTTTTATCGAGCTCGTTATTTTTTTCTTGTGCATGATGTTTGCACTTTTGTTTTGTATTGTAACACACAATTCTTTTTGTTTCCAAACATGCGTTTGTACATGGCGTGTACAACTCTGTCGTTTTTTTCAGTGTCTGAACAAAATAACTTTTTGACAAAAGTATGCAGAGAAATACCATGGGCGCGGTGAATCAAATACATGAGGCAGTACTCGCCACACACTTCTGAATCAATAGATTGTAAACTTGTATGGTTGTAAGTCCACTTTTTACAAAGTCGGTCAAGAAACTTTCGGTGATTTGGGACAATAGGCGGCATGCCATAGGAGTCCCAGAATTCACCCTCGCCGTGCTTGCCAATGTAGAATGCAACCCAGTGCTGGCCTGGTTTTGTGATAGGGTCCGTGTTGGCAATCAGTAAGGCGGGGCGTTTGTGTAGGCGATGTGGTAGTGTGTCCGAGGCAAACACGCCTTTGAACATAGGTGCCACATGTTAATCTTTTCTCATGAGCGAATCTAGGGAAAGCCCATCCATATATTTTTTTTATTTCCTTTTTTTAAAGTTTTATTTTCTATAATTCTTTAGACGTTGTAATCGACAACCACGTTTCGATGTTTATCGATCTCAATCAGATTCTGAAATTCCGCATATACAACGCAATTTATAGGTTGAGCAAGGGCTGTTGCAAACTTCAACTCAAGAAGAAGAGTGCCTTGCTTCTGGAGATTCCAGTGAGGTTCGCTGGCCGACAGGTCAGGTGACAGGTCGAAACAGAACAGAGTGTTTCCTCCAGGGTAATCGGAGTAACTGATATTGTTACCTTCATCTTTCCAATGTATTCCTGTTCCACAGAAAAGGGTGTTGTAGCATTCCATGTACAACCCATTAGCAAAGTCGGGGGTCAAGGGCTGTGATGGGACAGGGTGGCCGTCAACCATAAGACTCATGTAATTCAAATTAAAATGTTGGAAATTGAAACCGTTCCGGGCATAATCGCCATTAAAGGCGCGATTATCAACAATACCAATAATTATTCTTTGAGGGAGTTGGTTCATGAGCAGGTTGTCCAAATTTTTGTCTCGCAGCCCCTGTGTTATCGTGACTGTTTTAATGTCAACTCGATTCACTGGATATTTTGCAGGAGACTTTTCAAGAGCCTGTGCGTGGCCGAGCAGCACAGTGGGCGAAACCACTACTTTTCGGACATAGAGAGTCGCATCCAAAAGTTTGATGCGCTCTGTACCAGCAGTGGACATGAGGGTGAAGGCGTCACGGTTTCTCGTGAGCTTGATTCTGAGCTCCACGTTATTCAGAAGAAAATGATCCTGATTGAAGAAATCAATGTGGAGGGGACCCATCAACTCAAATTGCCGACTGTTTGATGTGCGTGATCGTCGCCATGCCAGTCCTAGGTTTTGTGCGCTTTCGAGAGAATCGAAATGGTTAGGGGTGTCCTCGTACCACATGCGCTGTGTCATGTGGGACTTTTTAGCCGCGGCGTCATAATTCATGAGGGATTCTATGTAAGCTCTGTAGGCATAGGTCATGCTTGAATGACTAATGACTTTTTGATTGAGACTCACATCCACTTGACTCCACAGAGCGTGGAGGGGGTAATTAATAGGGGCTGCATCATTTCGATCGTTTTCTACAATGTCTGTACCATCAGCCTTAACAATTTTGGCTTTGACGTACAGCAGAGTGTGGGCGGGGTCTATGTACTCGTGACCCACGCCAGGTATGGAAAATTCGACTGTGTTTGACGCATCTAATGTGGTCAAGGGTTTGTAAGGAACCCAGTGAGTCGATTCAAGTGCGGTCTGAGTGGGTGGAATGATCCACAGATCCAATTCAGAACGGAGACACTCCGAAGAAGCAGCATGCATGAATGCCATTTTTTTTCTAAGTACAGTAATCGGGGTTAGAGACCTTCTTTCTCTTTCGAGAGTTCGGAACGTTATGAGCCTTAGGGGCTTTCTTCCGCCTTTTTATAGCACCGGACCCAGCCATCGAGTCGGCTTTTCGCTTGGCCTGGTTGGCCAGGTTGCCCGCAGCCTCCCCCGTGCGTTTGTTTAGACTACCGCGGAAGTTCTGCCCGTTCGCGACATCGGCCAGCACAGCGCTCCCCGCCCGGGCAGCCTCCTTCCCCACGGCAGACGCGCCGCTGCGGAGAATAGGGAGAATCGTCTGGAAGAGCCCGCCGAGCCAGGAACCAATGCCGTGCCCCTTCTGACAAGAACTACCCGCGTAGAATTGTCCGAAACCGCCGCCGGCCTGAGTGACGTAATGATGAGTGATTTGGTTTTGCGGAGCCATTTTTTTCTAAGACACTTGTCGGAAATGAACTAGCAAGGTCAATGTCCCGTGTGAAAATAGGAGATAACGCCCCGCGTGGTCCCTTATATCTATCTGGAGGGTGTCAAACGACCTCGTGTTTAAGTCAAAGTAAATGGGGTGCTCGCAGTGGAAAATGGTCATACTGCCAAACCGCGCATTTATATCGACAGGTACTGTGCGAGGTATAGGGGCCCGGGTGTGTCCGATTATCTGGTCGGCCAGAATGTCCAGGTAAATAAAGAGTTGTGGTGGAATGCCCAAACTCATTTCGACGGGCTTGACGCCACTTATTTTTTCGTTTGCAGGGTAGGGGCCATGATGGTCGAGACCAAGTTGAAGAGCAAGACGAGAAGAGAAGTGGACTTTCATATCGGCTCTGTCGGGCTGAAATGGCCGAAACTGGTCGTTTGTTTCAGACAGTGGGGGGTCACCTTGAATGTCGTTGTTCAAGACAGACACGGCAACACTCACTGCTTCCAGAAATTCAACCTTAGTGGGGAAGCATCCCGGTTTGACAAAAACCGTGTCCACAGAGTCTGGCGCCAGTAAAGTGATTTCATTTTCACCCTCAATCACCTGGGCAATCGTGTTGGGGTAATGAAGCTCAATGAGAGCCGCCTGCCATTGGCCATGCAACTCCATTCGTTTTGATAACTCTATTTTAAAATGGGATGTTTTATTGTCCGGATAGACCTGACGACTAGCATTGCTAGCATAGAAATCCATTACACAAGATCAGAATCTAGAATCCAGGAACGACTCTTTTTCGGATAACCTCTCCAGTGCACCAAGTGCTTTCGACTATTCTTTTGGCCTTTTGATCGCACTATATATGCGATTTTGAACACCTCGGGCTTCGTGACCTTCTGAAGCTCCATTTCATAAAATGTCCCCTCAATCGGATCCTGATCGAGATCCTCCAAGCGGTACACCGGCAGCGCATGAGGAATGACCTGAATGACCTTAAAAATTTCGTCTGACCAGTTCCAGGTAAATCCCTTCTCGAACCTTTTTTTCTCCCTACTGATTCGGACATAGTCACCAACTTTAAACTTGTTATTTTTATTTGTGAGCTTAAGTTTATGGTACAGGTTATTATATACCTCCAGAACCTTGTCTTCTGTCACATCCACAGGCCTCATTTTAATGGACCTGTGATAAGTGTGATTGTAAGCATCCACTATTTTTTCCAGTGCACCATCTATGTAACAATAATTTCCAGTTGCAGTAAAGTATCTGAACAGTTTTGTTTTTATTGTTTTTTGCCAACGCTCTACGACTGAACATTTTATATCGGGGTTATTTGTAGCGATATATTTAATGTTGTGTTTTTTCAGAAACTACTGAACAAGCTTGTTTTTGTATTCCGTTCCTCTGTCCGAAAACAGACGGACAGGGCGTCTCGTTGTTCGTTGGAACAATGTTTCATACCCATTAACAATGGAGGGTGCCGACTTGTTTTTGAGCGGAATGGCCCATCCAAATTTCGAAAAGACATCAATGACACATAAAACAAAGGTGTGATTGTGATTATCTTCCTTTAGTGACGTAAAATCTGTCAAATCAGTTTGCCAGGACTCGTCAATGTTGTCAGCATAGGTTACATTACGAGGAAAATTGCGTCTCGCGGGTTTGTGCAAAGTATAAGCATCTTCCCCTTGCAAATAATGATCGACTTGTTCTTTCTTTTTGCCTGAGGCACGCCAAAGTTTCCAGGTCGAACTATACGAGGCAGGGTGCTCGGGATCGTGGAAAATATCACCAAGTTTTCCAGACATGTTTTTTAGGAACAGCAATTTTCTTTTTAATTTCTTTTTTAATTTTTTTCATAGGTGGTTCGGTCACAACTAGACTGCCACCACTCTGTTTGGATTGAAGAATAGCTGTTCTTCGTTTTTCATTACCAATCAGGTCCAGAGGGAGATTTAATTGCGCTAGTGTCTGAATGAACTGATGGACACCGTGCGGCTCGAAATTCTTTCGATAACGAGTAAGATCAGAAATCAAATCAATAATATTCGAATGCGGAATTGCCCTTCTCTTCAGAGAGACGATGCCTTGAGCGTCCCACGTGATAGGTAAACCACTCACTGCTAAATAATCATGAATTTTAAGAGCTTGGTCTTTATCCCTGGCGTAAATAGTGACTGCTTTTAAACGTGCTTTAAACAGACTTTTCTGCGTTGGAAGCATGTTTTTGCAACATGGTTTCAACATGTAAAAACGCGTTAAGAGTACGTTTTATGAAACAAGAGTACGTTGAAAGGATGTTGTCTTTCTGTTCAGACCGCATGGAGACCGTGTTGTAACCACGTTCTGTCACCGCGGGAAGCATGTTGTAGCCCTGTTGTAAGCGTGTTTGAAGCATGTTGTAGGCCGGACGACCGATATGGCGCCATCGCCAGAACGCGTTGAAAACGTATTGAAAGCATGATATGGCTCGGTTGCAACAGTATTCGTCACTACGTAAAAAAAAAGATTTTTTTTTTTAATTTTTTTTTCCTCCCGGAGTGTACTCTATATTTTTGTACTCCTGCCGCTCACCCCTTATCCGCTTGATCTCCCACTCCCCTCCTTCCCGCCCGAAAGCGCCAGTGCGCTTCGGGGCGGGAGGGATTGAACCACGGTCCTATAGCATCGTAGCGCGAACGCTTACCCCGAGACTACAGGACTTGATGGAGGGCCCCGCTGCACGTACCACATATAGCCCGAGCGCGCGCACCGCGAGCGTCTGGAAGGGAGTCAAGGTGGGGGAAGGGCGGTCAAAAAGGGTGTTATAAGCGTGTTGTCACAAACAGGCTTTGAACGCACTTTATTGTGTTGAAAGTACGTTTGAAGCACGTAGCAGGGACACAGAGAAAGTATGTTGTAAGCGTGGAACACCAACATGGTCCCAACGCACAAAAGTGCGTTAAGAGCATGTAATCAATACGTTCCTAAACACGATTTCGCGGCAGAAAGAAACCTTGTTGTAAGTCTGTTTCTATCATGTAACTTAACACGCTGTCCTTGCCCGATAGTGCGTTGCTAGTATATAGAAAGTCTGTTAAAACCATGTTATCACGACTCGAAAAAAGAATGTTGATAGCATGTTTCAGAATGTGCTTCAAACGCAAGAAATTGCGTTAGATCAGCGTTAAGAGCATGTTGAGAGTATGTTAACACGTTGAAACATACTTTTCACACCCTAACAACATGCAATAAACGTGACAAACCATGTTTCAACTTTTGCCAGGGATATGTCTTTGGAAGGACTGTAGCTAACTGCTGTCTTACAGCTGAGGTAGGGTTAGGATTGTCATTTTCTTCTTTTTCATCGAGTATGCTAGTTATCTCGAGAGAGATAGGTTTGCTCGATTCCTTAGAAAAGTGGAGGAAACGTTGAAGCGCCTCGTTGTATTATTTCCATTTTCAGAGTCATCTGCATACTGTTTTCGCAAAATGTAATTCATTTCCGTGTCTAGTTTACTCATTTGAGTATGAGAGGCAGAGGGACTGGGGTCATTCATTCTCGCCACGCTGTCATGTGGAACGAGTATCATTTTTTTGACGTGATTCATTTGAAAAGGCTAGGGAGCACTGAGGATGTTCTTTTTTCGTTTTCCAACCCTCACCCTTTTGTACGAGACGTCGGAAGTCAGTTCGGTAGCGCTTTAGTTTGGACTTTTGTGCAGGACTGAGGGGAATGTTCCCTAAAAGGAGATTGTCAATGATCTCACAAATAGCAAAAATAATCGCTTTATCTGATTCACGGAGAATCGCTTTACGGAGGTTAGGTTTAGCTGACTGAAGGACTTGCAAGACAGCACGTTGTGTCTGCACACTAGGAGCCATCATTTAGCAATGACTATTGCATACCCACAAGGTCCCTTTTATACTTTGCTTTAGGGATGTAAATGACACAGGACTCATCAGGAAATATTTTGGTACGAATTCTCAGGTGATCCAGTTGATTGGGTTTGAAATCAAAAAGAATGTATGTGTGCCCAGCCTGTGTGGCGTCGTGATACGCCTCAAGAAGGGCTTTCCAGTGTGTGGGATCGACTTGCAGGCAAAATGTTCTAATTTGGGCCAAGTCCCTCGATGTTTTAAACAAGACAATATAGTGAGAGTTTAAACTAATTTGTCGAAGTCCATCAGGGAAAAGGGACTGACTGAGGAAGAAAATGGACAAGTCTCTATGATGCGAACCTTTTATGAAAAATTTAAGGAGTTCTTTGCCATGAGATTTAATTTCATCCATAAAGTCATCAATGATCACTAATTTTGGGCCCTCTCCTGTTGAGTCATCACTCATTAATGGCAGTTCTTCTCGAAAATCAATAACACCTTTGAGCTCCTCGTACAGAGGCTGCCATTCAGAATAATAAAATATATTTTTTTCAAATGTAACACTGAACATGAGCTCTGTTTTCTATCAGTTTTTTCATGAAAAACGTCTTGCCAGCTCCTGTACCGCCCACAATCAAGGCAGTGCAGGGATGCTGGTACTTCAGATCCATTTGAGCACTCATTGCGTTATGAATTGGTAATCCAAAAAACAAAGGTTTTTATATGTTATGGAGCCTGACCAGGATCTCCCCTGCACCCGGTGTCTCGAAGATCATGCTGTTTTAGGACATGCTGGTCCAGCAGACTGACCACCAGTGAACCAGGAAAAATCAGATTAATCTTTATTTGCTTTTAGCGATTATTTTATTAGTTTTTATTTGATTTTCTGTATTATTCACTGCGGTATAAATGCTGTTTAAGGACATGCTGGTCCGACCGGTCTGCCAGCGGTTCTTAAGGTGGCGTCTTATTGATTTGCCCAGTGGTACAAAAGCCACAGCCCTGTGCGTTTGGCTTTTTTTGCTGCACAGGTAAGTTTAGGGTTCAACACGTGAGTCTCCGAATTACATGGAGCCCACAGCTGAGGCAGTTTTTTAAGTGGGGGGCAGCCTAGAGTTTCTGAGTTGTAGACGGTAAGGTTGGGAAGAAGCCCCTGTAACAACTTTCTTTTTTGACCGCCCTTGACGTAGAGGACATTCAAATGTGACGTCATCTCCCACATCGTGTCTTCGAGAGATTCATAGGGACAAAGTCCCGATTCCCATGTCAGTCCATGAATATTTTACACCACATAATTGTTGTGATTTTGTACTTCCACGGGGAGAGAGGACAGTGGACAGGGTGGTGCAAATGTGACCACCTTATACTCGTCAGTTTGCATGTTTGTCCCGAACAGAGCAAATTCTTTGATAATGAATTGTCTGTCAGGGCCCATGAGCATCTGAATATCGCAGGAAGCGTAAGCCATGTTGACTGGTCAACGAGTGACAAACAACTATGCTTCCCGGGGGGTGAGTGCGCTCTATTTATGTTTCTGTGGGTGCGACACAAGAGCCGCCTAGTGGTAAGTGGAGGAACTAGGTAGGGCCGGCTTGCAGACTCCCTTGCGCCTTAACCTCAAAATTTATGAATCACCTAGTATGTCCATAGCCTCGAGGACATCCTGGTCCTCCTCGTCCTCGTCACCCCATGCGTTGTAGCCGTGGGGGACGGTCCTGCACACGTTTACTCTCCTTCTCTTCGTGTTTTTGGCCTGCCAAAGTTTGCTTTTAGCCATGGTGACTATCTTCCAGCCTGGAAGTCGTGCTATTTTGTGAGGAATGGGAATAGTTCTTTTTTGTTCCTCACCCATGACCATAGCCTTAAGGTTTCCAAACCCAAGGGAAAAAATCCCTAACGTCCCTATCTGAAAGGGATATTTCGCGGCCCCTTGAGTTAAGGGACGGTCCCCATGATGGGGACGGTCCCCATGGTCCGTGTGATAGGGACGGTCCCTGACATAGGGCCGCGAAATATCCCTTTGGAAAGGGACGGGCCCTTTCACGTAGGGCTCGGAAGAATCCCTTTGCATAGGGCTGGTCCCCAAGGAATAAATGGTTAAATAAAATGCTCTATGCAAATTACAAAATTAACTATTTATTCATCATGAATGCTGAGTAGAGCTCGACAAAAACAATTTGAACTGTAACGTAGCTAGTCTTAAACATAAACTAATAAATTCATTCAATCACGTAGAAACACAAATTTAGTCTTTCGGTCACAATTCAGAACAATTTGAATAGTAACATAGCTCGTCTTAAACATAAATTAATGAATTCATTCAATTACATAGAAACACAAATTCAGTCTTTCAGTCATAATTCAGTCCTTTGGTAACAATTCAGTGTTGATTAATTCAAGCACAACTTGAAGTGTTGGGTGCCTTCTTTGATGAAGGATTACGCAATCGCTTGATTTTCTCCTTGATGTAGTAGTTTACTATTGAAGTAGAGAATCGTTTGGAATCGGTAGGCTGTCTTAAAAGAGACGACTCTCTCAAAACTCTTGCTTCAAGACGAGCTAGAAACAAACAGATAAGAATCATAATTTTACCAGCTGTAAGCCAGCAAACAGGACAACTGAAATGATAAATTACCTCTAATTTCTTCCACTACGTCAGGGTCAAGACGTTCCCTAGGCTGAACAGACTTGTCCCTGCGGTACTGTTGCCCAGTGGCACTAGAGTTGCAGAGCACCTTTAGTGAAAAGACAGCCACAGCCATATCTTTCACAAATTTAGAATCATTCTCCTTTCCGAAGGCATACTTGTTGATTTCCTCTATTACATCTCTCTTAACTTTGTGTGATTTAGTAAATAGGACAAGATCAGGGTTCGAATCTCTGGAAGGATAAACAGATTTCAATTAACACTTGCAGCGCAGTGGAAACATTATGGAAGAATGTGCACGGAATACTCACACTGGAGGTGCAGATTCTGACTTGTCTCTATCACTACGATCAATCTCCAAAGTGCTGCAGAGGTAAATAAAATGACTAGACAGAAAAGTAACTACATCAGCAATGAAATTTACAGAAAAAACTGACCTCCTGGAATCATTTAAGTACAATGAGTGAGGAGGTGAGGGTGGAGGTGTTGGAGATGAGGGTGGAGGTGTTGAGGGTGGATGTGGCGAGGTTGAAGAAGATTGCGATTCCTCAGGATATCCATTTCGATTCATTCGTTCCAGTCTTTTTGCCTTGATCAACTGTGGACGCTTGGGAGTATTACTGAAAATGCAGAGAAAACAAGCAAGTCAGTACCCGCAGGACATGTGGTTGGAATGACCACAATTGTAGCTGATGAAAAAACTCACTTTCCTAGGCTCTCAGATGAGCATGATGACAATGATTTTTCATCTAGTAGAGATTGACTCCGATCACTTCGGTGAATCTTCTTGACAGGTTCGTTAAAATGTCCAGGTGAAGGACGCTTCACATTTCTAGAACTAACAGTTAAATATTGCTTTAGAAAAATCACCACAAAATGAAAGTTACTTCAAATCGAGCACCCTAAATTACCTCTGCGGAGACAATGGTAATGACGAATTAGATGGAGGCCGTTTCATAAGCAAAGCTATTATTGATTCCTGGTGACTTCTATTAAGTGTTCTGAGATCCTTTAATTCAGCTTCTTTAAATTCTAATTCGTCCTTTAAAGACTTATGTTCAAGGCACTTGTCACGAAGTTTGGCTTTCAATTGCTTCACAGTTGATCGCAACACTTTCACTTCTTCTTCAGAAACCAGAGTGACATCGGCTTCACTGTCATCATCAGCATCGGGTGAATTAAAGGTAGAATCAAGACACTTAAATGCATCTAAAGTCCTGGGACGTGTTTTACTTCTCATATTCTCATTCTGGGAAGAAGCCTGTAATTGCCTCTGACTCTCCTGAAACAAAATTTTTCACATGAATACAAATGAGCGTGCCAGGGCAAAGAAAGAGGCGCAATAAAAGTTAGTTGAAATAAATAAAACTTACAGACACTGCACCAGATTTGGTCCTGCTGCGTTTCTGTACTTGCTCCTTGGGCTTCTTTTGACTTGAAGACTTAACAGTTGGTTGGCCATAACCATAACCTTGACGTCTCGTGGCGTTTCTGGCCCGAGATGTTTCGAGCTTTTTTGGGTCATCTGAAATAAAAGAAGATGACTTAAGCCATCTCGCAACAATGCCTATACCAAAAGCGACTAAAACTCAATACGTTTATCGCAACATGAGTTGTTTACAAAAGGCCTAAATAAGTTTTGGAGGTTATGTACGTACCGACCACGTCCAAGATGTTAGCCCGATAATAACCAGCGAGGCCCTTCCTTTCGTCACTCTCACTGAGAACCGGTACTTCTGGTGCTCTTACGAGCATTTTAGAGGGAGAATCATCTTCAATAGGACTCCAAAACACTCTGTACACCGGTGTGGGTCAAAGGCAGGGCACAAGGCATCGTCGCCGAAGTCTTCAATAAATGCGACGGGCACCACAGCCTTATGCAGGTCGATGAGGTACTCCACTGTTGACCAGTAATCGGACTCTTCAATCGTAGCCAAATCCATGGCCGTTCCGCAATCACTACACACACACAAGGACCAACTTTCCTTTTCCTAGGCGAGACTTCACCTTTCGTCAAAGATTGCGTTCAACACAGCGGTACTGCGGCACCGCTGGCTGCCGGCTGATCCAAAAAACTCGGGTAATTATCTACTTTAAGGGCTCCGCCGATCTGAAGCCCCTAAAGTATACCTAAAAACGCGGAAAATCACGCAGAACACGAAGATGGACACCGTTTTTGGGGCTGTGGAACGGTTCGATGTCATTTTAATAAACAAGTGACTCACCTTAACCTCGAATCACACACTTTAACTCCGTCATATTCGCTGTTTGCAGAATTGTCTCGTATAAGGCGGGTGTGCAAACGTCATGTCTTTTACGAAAGAGTGTTAATGTTGAAGGTTTAACGGCGGACAACTGTTGGTAAGAAAATAACGCAAGAAGCACATTTAGGCGTCCTCGGACGCGACGGCACGGGCGAGTGGCCACTCTAGGTGGAGGTGGGGTTAACCTTGCGGCGAGGCTAGTTCCGGGACGTGCCAATAGTGGTGCCCAGACACTCAGGGACTGGGAAGTGTGTGGCGGCTGCTGTGCTGTGGGGTTGGAGGAGAGGTTAGCCTGAGAAACCGAATGGCGGACAGAGCCAAGGTTTTGTCACACACCGAAATATTTTCCCTTCTAGGCGGACAGAGCCAAGGTTTTGTCACACACCGAAATATTTTCCCTTCTACCTGCGCGAAATGGTGGTTAGAGGCAAGTTTTTTTCACATACCGAAATATGTTCCCTTCTATGTGCGCGAAATGGCGGACAGAGCGAAGTGAGGGCACGCACCGAAATATTGGTTAGAGGCAAAAGGGTGAAGTTTCGGAAGTGAAGGCACGCACCGAAATATTTTCCCTTCTACCTGTGCGAAACTTGCCAATTATGCATGGCAATGTTCCTTGCGTCGGTACGCCGTTTACCCAAGTGAAGTTTCGGGTAACGCGATTATGTCGTCGCTGGGTGTCATCGTGTTCGTCCGTGGCGCAATGTGGGTTCTTCAGGTGTGTTTGAGTGTGAGTTTCTGTGGAAAGTTTACGCTTGTTTTGCTGGAATCAGCTGTAATGCTCGCTTGCTTATGTGCTCGGTTCCGTTATCACTGCCTTTCACTGCACACTTGTCATGATAGTATCAGTGGTTCTAGTGGTCACTGTGGTTTTTTTTTGTGCTCATGTTTGGTTTGGCGAGCAGGAATCTTTCGGGTCTCAAAATTAATGTGTGTTATTTTTTTGTCTGTCATGTGGTAGTCTTGAAAGTTTTTGTTACTGAAAGAAAGCCCTTGTTATTGAAAGCTCTCTTCACTACAGTTTTCTAGGGAAAGAAATCTTGATGGTTCTGTTGTTGTGATATTTTGATTTACTTTAATACAGTTAGAAGCTAAGTTGGGGAAGAAAGGTTAATTTTATACAGTAAGAAGGTAAGTTGGGGAAGAAAGGTTGAGATGTGTTGTGGGAAAGCCGGTTTGTTGTCAGTTTATAATTGCGTATGTTGGTCTCAAAGTTTCAAATTTTTGCGCTTGCCATTGTCGTGTACGTGTGGTCCTAAAATTTTGTGGGGTTCTTGTTTGCTTTCTTACCATGTATTTTTCAAGGCAATGGTTGGAGTTGGCAGCCCAAAAATTGTAAATTTGTATGTAATTCATAATTTTGAAAAGCAGCCATTGCAAAATCACTGTTGGAAGAAATGTAAACTGAGACATAAAAATTTTAATGAAAATTTAATTGTCACATCTTTTTAAAAATCTGAATTGCTCTGTGAAGGGATTTGATTTAACTGAATGACGGGTGAGACTTACCAAGTTTAGTGTATTATGCCACTGATCTGTTATGTTTTCAGTTTCGGTTCTCTAAATTATGATGGAAAGAGGTCCACCTGCATGTGACACTTGATTTGCATTTAAAAGAGAGATAAGTCACTGGTGGTTGAATCATGTTTAATTTTTATTTTATTTTTTTCTGTGGATAGGTTCACAACGATGTGTCATTCATGCAGACCAGCAGCCTTGCAGTGAATTCAAGTGTTTGTTGCAATATCTGCAGGAGCTGTCATAGGACTTTGGTCTCAAGGTTCCTAATTGGGCATTATTGGTATGTAAGTTCCACCTGAATGCATCTATACCTGCCTTAAAAAGGGAGGTGTGGGCACTTGGAAATTTCATACTAGTTCTAAGCTCGTTTTGCTTCTATTGGCTTCAGAGTCAAAGTGTTGTGGGGCTGTTGTGATGCCAGTGAAAAGTTGTTTTTTTTTTGTTTTTTTTTTCTGTATGTAAGTTTCTATGGGTTGTAATTGTGTTTCTGTCATGGGTTCAGGTTAGAGGCAAGTTTTTTTCACATACCGAAATATGTTCCCTTCTATGTGCGCGAAATGGCGGACAGAGCTAGGTGAAGGCACGCACCGAAATATTTTCCCTTGTACCTGTACGAAACTTGCCTGAGAAACCGAATGGCGGAGAGAGCGCAAGGTTTTGTCACATACCGAAATATTTTCCCTTCTACCTGCGCGAAATGGTGGTTAGAGGCAAGTTTTTTTCACATTTCACAACACGGTTTGTTGTCAGTTTATAATTGCGTATGTTGGTCTCAAAGTTTCAAATTTTTGCGCTTGCCATTGTCGTGTACGTGTGGTCCTAAAATTTTGTGGGGTTCTTGTTTGCTTTCTTACCATGTATTTTTCAAGGCAATGGTTGGAGTTGGCAGCCCAAAAATTGTAAATATATATGTAATGCAGTCAGGTTTTGTTTGTTGCAGCGACAACTAGTGAAAATGTGTCAGTTTGCGCTCCAGTACAATGATGAAGATGATCCATGCGTCATGCTTTGAGGTAAATTTTTAAGGAATGGTAATGGCATATTCCATAGTTCAGCTTGATAAGATTTGTATCGTGCTTTGTCATGAATGCAGCTGAGGGTAGTGAGCAGCGTTTCATTAAAAAGAGAGTTGTTAACAGTCAGTAAATTTTTTACTGTTCTGAGAAGATGACATTCATGCACCACATAAAGGAAGAGGTCTATTTTCACAGCTCACTTGTATACAACCTCACCAAATCATTATTTCTTATAACATAGCATAAGTGCAGAGTTAATTCTTGTGCCTATTATTAGAACTGTAACAAAACTATTGACATGTAGAATATGCTGACAAAATGAATGAGGGGTTGAAAACTGGGTCCTGTCAGACAGTTTAGAAAAAGAAATTACTTGGAATGTATATTTGGTATATGCTTATTTAAATTAGTTATACATCCAGCTCACTTATAGGCGCTGTCAGACAGTATGGAACAATAATTTCCTGGGATGCATATTTAAATTAGTAATACATTCAGGTGACATGTAAAAAACCAAACTAAATCACTATTTACTATATCAAAGCATAAGAGCAGGGTAAATCTTTGTGCCTA